>SNQJ01S0011079.1:75403-86041 GCA_010110895.2 Picea sitchensis
AAGTAATTTTGCAGTACTACCACTATCATCTCCACAATGAAGTGCCTTTCCACCCCACTATAATGCACCTCCCATATATGATTCTCATGCTCTCTTGAAGGAACACAAAGATAGTCCAAGTGACATATAATTCCTTTATGGCACTGAAAGTTTGAAACTAGTTTACCTACACCTAGTGTCTGATATATATAGTAGCAAAGTTGGGATTGCTATCATACAATTAGGGCTACCTAGAAGTCTCATGTCCACAAGGATAACCTACTTTAAGAAAACCTTGGGAGTCAATCTCCATGGATTTTATGTTAATCCTACCCTCAACCAAGCATGGTAATGATTGTGTAATTGTGGTTGATTATTCATTCTCCAAGATGGTCATTTTAGCACCCTACAAGGAGAGTATCACAATAGAGGCCACTACTAAGCTCTTCTTCAATCATGATTGGGTTTATTTTGGACTAGAATAAACCATTTTTACAAATAGGGATAGCAAGTTCGCTATTACTTTTTGGTATAGATCATGTGGTCAATGATAGACACCAAGCTTACCAAATCAATTTCCTTCCACCCCTAAAACGATGGAAAAATGAGGTAGTCAACGTGATGATTTTGCATATCCTCAGAATGTACAACTACAAACATCCATGTATATGGGATAAAATCCTTCCTCGTATTCAACATAGCTACAACAAAGCCTTTCATAACTCTATTGGCCATAACCCTTTTCAAGTGTGCTAGGTTCCAATCGTTGGTTCCAATTCATGTAGCTTTTCCTATTATATTTACATGGGAAGTGTCCTCCTATGCTTATATTAAGGAAAAAAAAGCATCCAAATTTTTTTAATGGATCCAATATATCCAAAAATAAGCTCAAGATATTTTGCGGAAAGGAAATACCAAGTACAAGAAGTGACACAACCATCAGTGGGCTCAACACAAGCTTTAGGTTGGTGATAAGGTATAGTTTATATTACATAAAGAGTGGCTCATAGGCCCTCATAGTAAACTCAAACCACTCAATATGGGCTTTACACCATCACCAAGGGTGTGGGTAATAATTCTTTTGAATTGAATATTCCCTTATCCCTTAGCTTAAACCATGTATTTAATATGGCATTGCTTCAACCATATTTTTCACCACTCAATATGGGATTTACACCATCACCAAGGGTGTGGGTAATAATTATTTTGAATTGAAGATTCCCGTATTCTTTAGCTTACACCATGTATTGAATATGGCATTTCTTCAACCATATTTTTCACCTGTATTGGTCACCTCAGAGGTGGAAGATAAATTCACCCCAATTGAACTCAACCCTGAATGCATTGAGAAGGATACAATGGAATAAATAATGTACAACGAGACAAATGTAACTTGCCAAAAACATATATCTCTATCATATTATTAAGGAAAAGAAACTCTTTCACCAAGGAAAGAAGTTCACCAAGAGATAGACTAAACATAAGTTTCCCCGTCTAACAGAGGAACTTGAAGTAACGAATACCATTACTTCTTAAAGGGAGACAACTAATCCATATGGATATAGGGGGGCATCCACCCATCTACACATTTGCATATCCATAACAATTTTATTAGTCTTGAACTAATAATGCACTTTGCAAGCACTTACCATGAATTTTTGGTAGTTGACATGGCCAAATAATGTTTGATTCCTAGGCCTTCAAAAAACATAGATCTTGGAATAAGCATTGTAATGGTCCAAGGAATTCCCTAAATATACATCATATGCATAAGTTATAGTCTCAAGAATTCGATGTATCAACTAGTATCCTCAAGGCCCACATTCCTTTTTCCACCCCATCTCCTAGTGTTAGAGTTTTGAATCTTAGGGTTTTTACCTCTTAGGGTTTTAAAATTTATATTAAAGATTGTTTTATCCTCTTCTAATAGATTTTTGGTGAATGAGCATAGCCAACACATCTCTCTTCAAAGATTGTATTGCTTTAAAAATTTCTATGTTTTGACTATTTCATTCATTAATAGAGTTTGGGTTTCATTGTATTACTATTCTCTCTATAATATCTATATGTTATTGTGTTTATATTGCTATCTTTATTTTGATCTAAACATAATACAGATTAGTGGTACGATAACAATATACTCTTTTCTATTTTTCCATGCATTTCAACAAGCAATCACTTAAGAGGTACACTTGCCTTTAAGGTACAAGTTAACTTTAGCATTCCTTTGATTGAAGGAAAGATGGATGTATATGCCTTAGAGAAATGGTTAATTTTTCTTGAGGGTCATAACTTTGTTCAAAAAAATTTCAATAGTAAGAATATCACCTTCACTCTCCTTAATTTCCTTCCCCATGTCAAATACTGGTAGGAATCTTATTGTGTCGAAGATGTGTCTATATCTTTGGGACATAATCCACTTGGATAGATTTTGTTAATTCCCTTAAGGAGAAATTATACCATACTGGAAATAAAATGACCAATAAATGAGACAAACAACTTTGAATGAGGAAAAAGATCACGAGGTGCCAGAGTACACCAATACCTTACATACCCTACACTCAAAATTAGGTAGAAAGGCCTTCGAGTGACACTTGGTTATAAAATAATGTAGTGGTATACACATGCACATCCAAATAGAAATGGAGATTTGGTACATCTCTTCACTGGGAGCCACTTACTAGTATGATGTCAGGATCGAGCAAATTTTTCGATAGAAGAGTAAGAGAGACTTCGTTAGTAAGAGTAAGAGTAAGAATGTTAAGGGAATCCCTAAATAACATAATAAAGGATAGAGAAATGAAAACCAACCTTAGGAAACTAGTCCAAACAACATGCAAATAAGAGTAAATATAATTCAAAGGAGTATACTAGAAATTGGTGAGAGTTCCATAAAATTCCTTGGCACAACACTAATCAATGTCATCCTTGAATATTATTCTAGCTCATACTTTGACTCTAAGTTGAATAAGGGAAGATATATTATGAATATGGAACCCCATGTTACCATCACTACCACAATGGTCTAACAAGAGAATAATGATATCCAACCTCAGGAAACTAGTACAAACTACACACAAAGAAGAGTACATGGAAGTGGAAGGGGGATACTATAAATTGGTATGAGCTTCACAAAATTCGTTCCCGCAATACTAAAAAATTCCAAGCCAAATGATCAATGTTCGGAAAGATAAAATCCTTGATTATGGTTCTCGCTTAGAATTTTGACTCTGAGTCAGATAAGGTAAAATAGATCATTGATGTGGAACCCAATTTTACCATTTCTACCACAAAGGTCCAATAGGAGAAAATAGATGAGACTAAAGAAGGTGAGTGCCTCTTCCAATCACATATGTGGATGAAGGGGACCCTTCTACATTTCATTATTGACAACAATAACCAAAAGAACCTGATCCTAGAAAAAGTTGTCAACAAGTTGAAGCTACCAATGATGTTGTAACCCCAACCATACACCATCATTTCATTGAACCAGGGATGAGACATCCACATCAATCAACAATTTCATCTTTACTACATCATCAAACACTTCAAAGATGACATACAATGTGATGTTTCCCTACTTGAAGTTTGTGATGTCCTTTTAGGACAACCATAGACATGGAAGTATCGTGTTGTTTACAAGTCTAGAACCTATAGTGTCATTCTTAGTTTGGAAGGTTGTCTCTACAATGTACCGATAGTAACCTTGACTATCATAGTCTATTTGATCATAGATAAGTAGTGTAGGAAGGCAATCTTGTAGATTAGGATATTTTTTATCTTCATGATTTGATTGAAAAGAGAATGGAATATCACCGTGACCACCAAGGCCTCTACAAGTGGTCTCTCTACACAATAGGAATAGGTGGAAAATATGTGAAATAATAAAAAAAAAAAATTCCTCACCTGTAGAGGTTCCTTTGCACTATCAATTAAAGCATGTAATTGAGTTTACCTCTAGTGATCCTCTACCTAATGGAGCATTATACAAACTCTTTCTTCTGGAGAATGAGGAGATCAAACACCAAATTCAAGTGCTCATAGAAAGGGATACAATCAATCAAGCTCCTCACTTTGCAGGAGATCAACTATGTTGGTTTAGAAGAAGAATGGGACATGCTTACATTGTATTGATTATAGGTCCCTAGACAAAATCATAGTCAAGAACTAGTATCCAATCCCCTAGATTCATTATCTTCTCGATCAACTCATGGGTGCTATTTTTTAATATTTAAATATAGTGCAATATTTTCTTGGTCGAATGGCTTAAACATGTCCTCGATGGCGTTTGAATATGGGTGTCGTCCATGAGAATTCAAGACCTTTATTAATTATCCTCACTCATATTGATATTAGTAGCTAAAACATTATTACGAATTCCATTTAGAAATATACATAGATTATTATTTGGACCTCAATCTACACAAAATTAATTAGTGATCAAGCCTAGCTAAAAGGTTCCCCAAAGAATAATATTCTTGCTAAATATTATGAACCTAATACTTAAAATAGCATAATAAACCAAAATGCACACAATATACATGAAATATGAGCATGGAGCACAACTCCCAAAGTGATACCATGGATGAGTTACATAATAACTTCCTACATATTAGGATAACCTCCTCAAAATGCACAACAACAAGGCTACGAAATATGAGCATGTATAACAACTCCAAAGGATACCATGACGACACAATAATCCTTAAATATTAGGATAACCTCCTCCAAATAACATGACATGAGTACATATACATATATATAGATATATATATATATATATATATATATATACATATATATATATATATATATATATATATATAATAATATACATTAAAATACACAATAGTTCACTACTACACATACATCAGTTCACATGTACCTCCATTAGGCCACATAGTACCCTATACATATTACATATATATATATTATATATATATACATATATATATATATATATATATATGTCAATTTATACAACAATGACCACAATAATAATATTCAACCCATATCTTAATATAAGTACACCATTCATTGTTCACCATCAATAATACACCTTCACCCCACACACATAGCCTCACACATACACTGCCCACATGTACCTCCATTAGGGCCCACACATGTACCTCCATTGTATCGGGTCATTACATAGTACCCCCTTTCAAAAAGGTTTATCCTCAAAGTTTTGTAATTGGCATGATAAGCTAGAATGTGCACAATATACAAATATGAGTGTGGAGCACAACTCCTAAAGATATAATAATGATGAGTTACACAATAAATCCTTATAGATTAAGATAACCTCCTCCAAATAACACAAGTACATCCATATATGAAAACCACAAGTCCATGTCTCAGTAATGACTCTATTGACCTATGTATATGTGTGTGTTCTCATCCATTATCCCCATATTAGGCCAACCCATATTACATATACACTTGACCTCATTACATATGCACTTAACCCCATATACCCCTAGTAAGGTTATAATTTTAACCTGCCTAATTGAATTCAACCATCTCCCCAACTCACATAATATCTATTCTATATCATTGGTAAATGTGGTAAGTATTTCAATGGCCCTACGGAATTATTCCTCTATTGGTAAATTGGTTTAAATATAACAAGATTTAATGGTCGTAATTTTAGAAATGGATCACTACCCTTATATATGAAGTGTAGGTGTTAATCAATTTTGATGTGAACTAATAGAAGAATGAGTTGTATAATAATGACTTCATATCTTAAGATAATTTTAACCATACTTTGTCATTAGAGTAGATTAAGGTATTAATATGGAATGAAATATTACCATATTGATATATTATTGTAAGAATAATTTTTAATACATGGCATGAATAACAACCTTAAGTTAGGGAGGGTGCACAAAGCATAATATTGGTATCAATAAATATGTTAGTACCCAAGTGAAGGAGGATGCTATCACATCAATATGATAACTTGCACCTCGATATTAACTTCTAAATGGAAAAAAAGTTGGTGGAGGAAATGCTTCACAAAACCACCTTTATTTCATAATTATTATCCATATAAGTTGATTCACAACACATGTCAAATACAATTCACATCCAACAATTCTTACAATTGGAGCAGATTCATTACCTATATTTTTGTTTTGAAGGGGCCTAGCTATATTGGCGGACCATGGTTGTAGGGTCATAAGACTATGAAGAGCCTCATGGGTACCTCTTAGCACAAGAGATTCATTTCAAGAGGATCATTGACTATTTTGGAAAGTGGGAATAATGTTGAATATTTTTGGGAAGTTTCTTCTAAATGTATATCATGAGGTAATGACTCCCCTTCTAATACCAATTTCTCTAAATATGAATATGATTTTCAATATAATCAATTTCAGATGAGTTCCACTATGGGTTAATTTATTACCATTATCCCTCTTCAATAGGTCATACAAGGATGGACTAGGGAGGTGTGGGAGCCATTTATATGGTGTGAATCCCATATATATGGCCTAAACAAATGATTTTCATGTTTTAGTTCAATTACTTGGCATGTTTGATAAAAATATCAAGTTGGGGCATGTCAAAATGCTTTGGTTGTTTTCTATAAATGGTCACATGAATTTTCAATTGAAAAAGAAACCTAGTTATCATGCCCAATCTAGATTCGGTTCCCTATCCTAGTTTATCTACCATGAAATAACCCTAGGCCCCAATGTCATGTCTTTGTTAAAATAAACCTATGAACATACCTAAAGGAGATTATGTTCATTTGGATAGGGACAATATTATCTAATATATTGTCTAATACATTAACCTATGAATACATAATTCAAATGTTAGATTCTAGAGAACCATATCCATGACTACCTGTCCATGACCCTTTGCAACCCCACGATGGAATTTCCCACTTACAACCCCCATATATCAAATCTCTTAAAACCTCAATTGCAGGTGAAGAGGGTTGAACTCAAGTAGTAAGAAAGAACAAAAATGTTGGGGCCACCAATAATCCACATCTAAAGGAACTTATTGCCAAAGCTACAACTAAATCTAGACCTAGTAAGCTATAGGCCCCTATAGTCACTAAGGCTATTATAATGTCCCTGACCACCAACCCTACCGGATAGCGCTACCTAATAACTGAATCATTGTTTTTCTCTGCTCTGATACCATTTTGTCACACCCCTGGCCACCCAGGTCGGGCCATGTTATCTCATCGAAATAACAATTATCATCTTCCTATAAATATAAACATAAACAAATAACATATTCTGCTAATACACAGACTAATGCGGAAATAACAATAAAAACATACATGCAGTAATCACAGGCAAAACCCATAAAATAAAAACATATACATGCATTACTCATCAATTATAATACTGATACGAATACACATCATGTAAATGAACATAAAAGTGGTACTTATATTTTAATAGGAGACCACCAACTGTGTCTAGACCTTCCACGAACCTCCCAACCATAGACCACAGTGTTCATCAGGCTCAGCAATGGGTCACCCCCGAGTTGGGACTAAATTCCACCGGGAAAGGGGATTCCTAGGCTTAGAAAGGAAAACAAGAAAGTCGCACAAAACAACGGGAAGGATCTTTTATCCCAGGAGCCACTTACTCCCACAACCCACATACCCTCATTCTCCACATGCCTGCTCCACCCTAGGAGGGTACACCTTCACTAATACAAGTCCATCGGCTACTACACCTCCCTTACCTTAGGCTTCAACAACAAGTCGGATTGGAAGTCTCAGAGTACTGTAGTTGCTACAGGACTCCCTTCTAGGAGAACTCACTTCCCAACAAACTCTCTCACCTAGGAAAGTTTCTCACAAGCCTGACAACCTGCTTCTTCAATTCAACTCCTAAGAAATGCAACAACAACATTTAACTAACACACGAGTGACAGAAGCAACAAAAAAATGGTATGGACACCGAAAGTGGCAACAAACCAAGATTATCCAAAACTGCATTGGCAACAACCACTAACCGCTATGACACAAGACGACTCAAAAAAAAAATACAAGTTCGTCGAGCTTCACGGGAAATACGTAGGACAACTCCAGTGTCTGTAGGTTACTTGGCACATGCATCCGTGGGGAGTATGGCGGACTTACAGGGTGACTAACCCCACGAGAGTGCAAACCGAATGGTGAAAGATCGTGACCGTACCCCGAATCGTGAGACTCGTGAATGAGATCCCCCGACAATGAGCCAACTTTCCCACTTAAAATTGCATGCACCTAGGTTGAAACATGTCTCCCTAAAGCTACATGAGCTCCACTTAACACTCGTCCCCCTTTCCCCTAGGAACTTAGGAAAACACAGATTATGTCAAACCTTATCCTTTAGGAAATAATAATATAATATCATTCCTTTAGAGGTAAGCCCTCTAGCTTATCCCCTATTCCTAGACACTTATCCCCTTCCCCACATAGTGGAGCTTAGTCCCCCATAAATCTTTCTTCGTGGAGGGTCTACATGCAGCGATGTATATTTTTTATTAATGATTTTTCATAATTACATATACAAAACAGGCTCCTGGCCTTAGCATCCTAGGCTCTCTGTCCTAATCATCACATAAGACTCCTAGCTTATTATAACTCGACTCACCAGCCTAACAAACATGTTTACAATTCATAATTACAACTGGGGCTCTATCGGGGAATATTACAACTATGTCTACAACAAAGTTCAAATCTAGCTTGATATAGTAGTGGGTAGTAATTAGAGCTCTCTCGCCTTCATCCTTGTTGCATTCTCAGGGTAAGGAAATTATAAGTGAAGATGACAGTTGATCCAAACAACTGAAATAGAAAATCCTATGTGATCGGGTAATTTTGTTTTTGGTTTCAAACAACTATTTTGGATCTCATCAGGGCCTCAAAGATAACGAGGAAAATAATATGCATGATTGCATATATTTCCAATGAAAGTGACCTCGTGGAATCTCCAAGGTTTGAGCAACCTGTTCAAAAAACATATCATCTACCAACTATTGGCCTTAATTGGTTGGAAATATCATTTGAGTTTACAAAATGAGTTTACAAGAATTAAAGTACAAATATGGTCATTATTTGATATGGATCATAACACGTCTATTATTTCATGTGGAAGGGAAAGGGGGAGTTATTGTGTTGATTTCCCCTCACCTTATGGATGTTGTTGTAGACTAAGGAACTAATGCCTCACAAAGACTACACTTTTTTATTCAATATTAATGGTTGAATCATAGTGTTGGCTTCCATATGGGTTTCTTTTCCCTCCATGGCTAATTTGTGGTGATTTGAATATGGTGGAATGTTAGGAAGACAAGGAAGGGGAAATACCTACCCACTTGCTAGTTGGGGATAAAGAAACCTAGTATGCCCTGAAACCTTACTGTGGGATTTATGAACCCAACATAAAGAATTAATGGGACTTTGTTGCATTATGGTTTACCTAGACAAATTTTAGAAAATGGAGAAAGAGGATTTTCCATCAATTTGACCATGCCATTTTGTATGAACATAAATATTTTTCTTTGATTGAAATGACAATGCTCCTATTCAAGCTAACAACACTACTGCACTCTCAATCCATTGGGATATATCATTCTCCATTTCATTGGGTCTAATAATATGAGGCTACCAAGGATCTACTATATTTTAAATAGCCCCACCTTAAATTTTTGGGCTATATATCCTGCATCAAATTATCTCAACTTAATCCCACAATCGTGTGGTGAGTCAATATGCCTTAGCTAATGAGAGGGTGCAATCTCTAGGAGTTTCCTTTCTTTTGGGATATGAATCTGTTATTGCAAATATTTGAAAGGGATATATTAATTCAATTTGGGATGAACTAGAGAAAGTCATCAAATACTTGCAATGGACCCCCCATGATGAAGAGAAACAATCACATGAATAAAATGACTCAAAAATCTTCTCTAGGTGGATGAGACTTATAATTCTAATGGTGCCCATTTAAGAGAATTGATTCATTGGCTTAAAAATGCAGATAGACCCACCAATTAATTTTGTAAATACCTTTCACTAAGGAGGCCAATGAGATAATTTAGAACTTGAATACCTCTAAAGGTTGACTCACTATCTAGGTTGATATTAAGAAAAAAATTGTGGAGGATTACTTAAAGGTTTTTTGTATGCAAATCCTCATAAAGGAAAGGTGGTATGCCAGTTAGAAACACATGGATCTTATTCCTTGTATGGTATCTAAGGAAAGATGCAAGACATGTGACTTAGATCTGTCTTTGGATGAGTTGGCAATGTCCTTACACAAAATTACAAATGACAAGGAACTTAAAATCAATGGTTTTACACGTGAGTTTTACAAATCCACATGGGATTTTGTTGGGTTGGGCCTACTACAAATGTACATGGAATTCCTTGGGAATGGATCATTGAGGGTTGGGATCAATCAAGGTCTTATTAAATTTATTTTGAAGGCGGGAGACCCAAACATTATCACTAGTTAGAGGCCCATTACTTTATTCGAAACTTGAAGCATGTGTAAAGAACCAAACATCAATATAGCATAGAAAAACCTCAAGAAGAGTACTCAACGCCTTGAAAAAGAGATAATATCAGATAATAAGCCTCTTCGAGGGGGAAACCTCCTTTTACCCCACTTAAATGTTCAAGTACAAGATGATTCA
>SNQJ01S0011079.1:86051-108373 GCA_010110895.2 Picea sitchensis
ATGCCCCAATTAAGTGGTAATGAGCCAATATTAGGGCTTAACAGCATGATTGACAATAATTGATGTTATTCCCTCGTGTCAGGGACAAGGTGAGAAGATGAAAATATTTTTTCTACAAGATGTGTCATTAATCGAGAATGAATTCATCCATATGACTGCTATATCTTATTGTTTGTCGCATCTAGGTCAAATTTTCATTAACAATATCGAGCACATACTGTGTGTAGCCTTGATTTTGGTAGAAAAGGCCAACACATGCATCATATATTTCTTTTGAGCAGGGCCTAGTTGCTTCCCTAAAGAGTAACATTTTTTTTATATTGATGATATCAAATTGTACAAGGATATATTCTCATTCAATAGGACACTGGTGACTAGACTCAGGGTAGTGGCTCTATTTTCTATCCAATTTTTCTTCCATTATCATAATTACATGTCCGACGCATGATCCTTCGCTATCGAGAGGTGTTGTAATAAATCTTTTAGTGCACCTAAAATCGTTTGTTTTAATAGGTTGGAACCACTTGAAAGCATATAAGAATGATATAAACTAGATTGGATTGACATTTCAAATTTGTATTATATTAAAGTTTCTCAGTCTATAGACCTAAGGACTACATTCATTCTAACTTTGGAAAATGGTAGAGCCAATACATTATCGTTTCCGATCAATTCAAGTGGCACTACATGTTGTGGGTATGCAACTTTGATTTTCATGGTGTTTTTAATTTTAAGTCACACCTATATGAGACGAGGTTGTTTCAACATTCGTCACCACAATGGACAACAACATTAGTGAGATTTTGTTTTGGTGAGTTGGATACTAAAATAGTGGGATTTTTCTGTTTAGTATTGATGACACATTCAACTCCAAAATCAACTCCAGGTAACTTGCAAATAAAGGTTTTGTAAGTTTACTTGTGTTTTTGAAATCAAGTTGAATTATATTTCGAGGTTAATTGTCGGATAATCCACAGTTGGTGTCATTTTTGTCATTGACGTTTCGAATCCAAATCAGGATTCATCATCAGGACTAATCGTCAGTTACAAAGCTTGTTGATCTTCGTCAATTAATAGTAGATGCAGGACAACTAGCTGACCTAATTACAAATCTCGAAAATGTCCTGCATCTACTATTAATTGACGAAGATCAGCAATCTTTGTAATTGATGATTAGTCCTGATGATGAATCCTGATTCGGATTCGAAATGTCGATGACAAAAATGACACCAACTGTGGATTATCCGACAATTAACCTCGAAACTACTCACCACATAAATTTGAATTATATTGTAAATGGGTGCATTTTCAGTAGAAGCCGACACCCCTCATTTGTTGAAGTTTATAGTTTTTAGTCTGATTGTTAAAGGGTGGATTTGAAAGAAACCCTTGAGTTCTAAGCTAGTGTCTAAATGGCTCGAATTGATGAACTATTATTTATTGAAAACTCTAATACTCTCTTTTATGGAGAATACAATCACCAATGACAAAGCAACTCTGCAGTCTGTTGTAACTTGTTTGCAAGTTTCACAAGCCAAAGTAGGACTACTTAAAACTCAGAATCGACTTCTTCATGATGAACTTGAACGAAATAACCTTCGAAATTCTAAACTAGTCCTTGTTTAGAACAACCCTCTTTTTGAAGAAGATGATGATGTTGATTCATACCAACAAGAAACACCAGAGAAACTCAGTGAGAAAATCTCATATTCAAGTACAAATGAAGTTCAAATTTATCTTTCCAATCCAATCATCAAACCTTGGGAAGAAATTGAGAACAATAAGAACATAATCGGTATTGGATATGAAAAGTAAGTCACCTTTCATATTATGGATTCTACCAAACTGATCCAGTTCCAAAGTGCTCGATTGCTACAAGAAGGTTCATATTCACCTTCTCTAGTTCAAGGACATATTTCAAAATTCCAAACATTGTCAGTGATTTGTCCATATGGAAGATCAGTGCTTTGATCTTCATCCTTGTGAGCATTGTTGAAAGCACAATCATTCTTTAGATAGATGTTCCAAATGAAAGAAACCTGCAAGAGTAAAGAAACATTATGGGTGGATGACTTCTTGGAAATGGTCATCAATAGTCAAGAAGTTATATCAGTCATACTGACAAATTAATTCTTGAGTAGTGACACATCTTGCAGTGAAAACATTTTCATCTTCTGACCCTATCCCTGACAGTGGGGAATAACATCAATGATTAATAGTTGGGCTTCAAGTTTTGAAGTCTTATCAATTGAGTAGTAACAAGCAAGCATGATTTTTTTTGTGGTCATCCCAAAACCACCATATTGGTTAAATTTGGTTTTCCTTAACCACCATTTAGTATAAGAATTCCAACTTATGCTAGACAACAGTTTGTGGTTTTCCTTAAATCTCCATTTAGTAGAAGACTTCAACTTCTGTTAGAAAATAATTTTAGGTCATGTTTAAACCAACATTTGAGAGCACTTCCAATTAGCATAAGACATCATCTTACAACTTCTAGCTAACTTAGGAAATGTTCCAAGAACCATTGAGCCTAAGATCAAAGTTCCAGATTTTGTGGTCATCTGTGAACCACCAAATTGGTTTTTGGTCTACCTTAAACAACCATCACCATTTAGTAGAAGACATCAACTTCTTCTAAAATTTTGTTTTGCAGTCATCCCAAAACCACCAGATTTAGAGAGCGCATTCAACCATTGCAGATATCCACTTCCATATTTTATTTGCACACTTCTAGACTTCAACTCTCTTCTTGGAATCACATACACCCCTTCGGATTAAGGGGGGGAATGTTGGAAATGTAATCTATTAGGGTTACTTGTTGAAGGAATATGAAATGAACCATCATCAGGAGTCCAAGGCACCTCTTGGAGTAAGAATCCAAAGGTCACATTAATGTACTTATATGTGTATCGTATGAATGAATGATAACAATTCATGTATATCTCCATTTGTGCACTCCAACATATGGAAATAAGAATACTCTTCCAAACTACATGCAAAGAAGAGTGATTGGAAAATGGAGGATACTGGAAATTGGTGTGGATTCATTAAAATTCCTTGGCATGATTCTAATGAATGTCATTCCAAACAATAATGGTTTACCAAGATAAAATTCTCCAGTCTGAATATTGATTGCCTTTGACTATGAGTTGGATAAGGAAAAATAGATCATTAATGTGGAGCCTAATTTTACCATCACTACCACAATGGTCCAACGAGAGAGCAAGGATAACCAACCTCAAGAAAGTAGTCTAAACTGCATGCAAAGAAGAGTAACTAGAATTCAAAGGAGGATGCTAGAAATTGGTATGAGTTCCATAAAATTCCCTCACACAATGTTGATGAATGTTATTCCAAACAATTGATGTTTGTTCAGATAAAATATTTGAATATGATTATGGCTTAGAATTTGACTCTGAGTTAGATAAGGGAAAACATATCATCGATGTGGAGCCCAATGTCACCATCGCTACCACAAAGGTATAATTAGACGAACCAGGTAATCCTAATGAAAGTGAGTGCCTCTTCCACTCATAGATGTGGATGAAGGGGACTCCACTACATTTCATTTTTTATAACAATAGCTAGAAGAACCCAATCCTCGCAAAGGTTTTCCAAAAATTTAAGCTACTAATAATGTCATAACCCCAACCATACACCATCAGTTCATTGATCCATGGATGAGACATCGATGTCAAGCAACAAACTTATCTACACTACAACATTAAGCACTTCAAAGATGAGATATTATGTATTGTTTCCCCACATGAATTTTGGGATGTCCTTTTAAGACAACTATATATGTGGAAGCATCATGTTTTTTACAAGTCTAGAACATATAGGGGTCATTCATAATTTAGAAGGTCAACTCTATAGGGTACCATTGGTATCCCCAATATCATAGTCTCTTTTATCATAACTAAGAATTATAGGAAGGCAATCTCTTAGATTGAGATATTTGTTCTCTTCATGATTTGATCGGAAGATGAATGCAAGATCACCATGAATGCCAAGGCCAAGGACTCTGCAACTAGTCTTTATACATAGTAGGAGTAGGTGGAAAAGATGGTGGAAGAATACAGATGTATCTTGGCCTCACCTGTAGAGGTGCATTTTCACTATCAATTAAAGAATGTAATTAAATTGACATCTGGTTCTCCTCTACCTAATGGAATTATATTCAAACACTCTCTTATATAGAATAAGGAAATCAAATGATCATAAATTCAAACATTGATAGAAACGACTACATTCAATCAATCTCTACACCTTGCAGGAGCTCAATTGTGCTAGTTAAGAAGAAGGATGGGACATGGAGATATTATATTCATTAAAAAACAACTAAACAAAACATAGTCAAGAACTAGCATCCAATCCCATGGATTGATTATCGATCAACTTAAGGGAGCCAATTTTTTAATATTTAAATCTAGTGCAAGATTTCCTTGGTTGAATTACTTAAACATTTCCTCCATAGAGTTTGAATATGGGTCTCATCCACGAGAATTTGGGACCCTCATTAATGCTCCTCACCCTGATATTGACAATATTGGATAGAACATTATTATAAATTTCATTTAGAAATATAAATAATTATTATGTGGACCTCAATCGACACAAAATTAATTAGTTCTCAAGTCTAACTAGAAGGTAGCACCATTGCTACTAACCCCATAAAAATTTCTTAATACCCACTAAATTAAAATGCATGCAGGATGCTCGAAACACCCATGCATCTAGGAACATTTTTAATAAACATGAATGTGGCAAATTAAACATACACACAACATCATATAAATACTCAAGAACACAGAGTTTATGCACAACAATTTAAACCCATAAATAAAAATAATGAAACAAGATAAAACACTTATATTTTTAATCAGATGTGCAACTAGATGCATAGGATAGACATTCCACCCAACCTTAGATTTTCAAATCCAAATGTCAACAACATATCACCCCTAATTTAGGTCTACAAAACCACAAGAGAAAGTGTCTCCCAAGGGTGTCTATTGTCCACTCACAACAAGATAATTTCCTATAGCCATCCCAATCTACCAACTCTCTTCCCCTCAACCTAAACAACCCAAGGAATGGTATCCCCTTCTCTTCTACACAATCCCTTGGGCTATCCCCCTTCCCTCTAGGGCTCCAAAACAAATTGGATATCAATATCTCTTGTTGGGGACTCTATGGATTTACAATTACAACAAGAAACTCCCAACAACAATTCATTTTCTATGTGCTAATATCTTACATAGAAATCTCTTCTACATGCCTAAAAACCTTCTTCTTCATGCAATTGAAACTCCCACAAGCTTCCTTCAAACCCCATTATGGTCATCTTCAAGCTCCAACACTTAGCACCCTCTTGTTGTTCCAAAAATTGGTTGTAAAAACTGCCTACTATACCCATTTGAATTTCCCTTTTACCCATCCATGTTGACTCTCCCATTCCCAAATGTTGATTGTACTAAGCCCCATGATCTCTATAACTATGTGAGGTGACTTTTCATGTCAACTCTCTTACATGTACTCAATTATTGGGGCTTTGATACACTCAAAAGGAAAATAGAAGGTTCATACAAAATATTAATTGAAGTAAAGGTGGCAAGGGATTAATACACATGGGTAATTCCTCCTTGGACCCCCTCCTCTCTTGTGGAAACTTAGCCCCTATGACTTCGTTCATGGTCGTTTATAGCTAGTGATACATTTGTTTTATTATTTTCATTATACAATGTTTACATATTACATCGCTTGGCCCATGACCATATATCATATTTAAATTATACATTGCTAACCCGAGGATTAAAAATGGGGGTGTTACAAGAATACTCCCTCTTAAGATATTTTATTCTCTCACTATTATGAACCTTGTACTTAAACATAATAAACCAAAATACACACAATATACACTAAAATTGGGCATGAAGAACAATTCCTAAAGTGGTAATAGAGATGAGTTACATAATAGCTTCTTATATATTAGGAGAACCTTCTCTAGATACCATGAGTACACACACACACACACACACACACACACACACACATATATATATATATATATATCAATGTATACAATAATGACTATATTAAACTATATATATACACATTCAAATGTATTGCCCATATGGGACCACTATATAGTCTACCTACCATTTACATATACATTTAACCCACATACCCACATATATAACCTTCACATATATATTTCCCACATATATATCCCCATTAGGGTCATTACATAGTACCCCCTTTTGAAAAGATTAAACCTCAAAATTTTGTAATTATCATGATAAACCATAATGTGCACAATGTACAAATATGAGTGCAGAGCACAACTCCCAAAGTGATAAAAATGATGAGTTACACAATGACTTCTTATATATTAGAAGAAAGTCCTCCAAATAACCAAAGTAAGTCCATGTATGAATACAATGAGTCCATGTCTCAATAATGACTCTAGTTACCTTTATATATACGTATTCTCACCCATTACACATGTGAGCCTAATATTAGGTCAACCCATATTACATATACATTTAACCTTATTACATACAAAATTAACCTCATATATACCCCCAGTAAGGTCATAATGTTAGCCTTCCTAATTTAAATCAACCATTTTTCCCACCCACATAATATCCATTCTCTATCATTTGCTAATGCGGTAAGTCTTTCAATGGCCCCAAGGAATTTTTCCTTGATTGGTAGCTTGGTTTAAATACAACAATATTAAATGACTATCAATGAGGAAATGGATCACCACCCTTAGCTGTCAAGTATAAATCGTAATTAATTTTACTATCAACCAATAGAAGAATGAGGTGTATAATAATGATCATATCTTTAGAAAAATTTAACTAGACTTTGTCATTAGAGTAGAGTAGAGTAAGTATCAATATGTAATGAAATCTTACCATATGGATATGTTATTGTAGTAATAATTTATGATATCTCACATAAATAAGAACCCTAAGTTAGGGAGGGTGCATAAATCATAATATTGGTATCATTAAATATGTTAGTACCAAAGTGAGGGAGGATGATATCACTTCAATATGAGAACTTGTGCCTCAAAATTAACTTGTGGGGTAGTATTATGGATATTCTTCACAAAACCACCTTTGTATCGTAATTATTATCCATGTAAAATTATTCACAACACACACTAAATACAACAAACATAGCAAATGTAACACACACAAAAAATGTCATAATAACATCCAACAATTCTTGCAATTGAAGCAATTTCACTACCTATATTGTCATTTTGAAGGAGTCTTTGGGTCATAAGACTATGGCCATTTTAATAGGATATGTGACTAATTAATGATATTTCTGTGGTTGGGATTTTTAGTTTTGATCGGAATAGCCACAGTTTTGTCAATAGACTGTCGATGTTTCAGATACACGACTTGATCCATCTTCAAGACATTGAGCCTGGAAAGTGGGTATAATGTTGAAGACTCCCCAGAAGTTTGTTCCAAATGTGTATCATGAGGTAATGACTCCCCTCATAATATCAATTTATCTGAATATGAATATGATTTTTTAAATGTAATCAATTTCAAGGGGGTTCCATTTTGGGTTAATTTGTTAGGAGGATCCCTCTTCAACCGATCATCCACGGATGGATTAGGGAGGTGCGGGAGCCATTCAGATGGTGTTACACCCATATATGTGGCTTGAATAAAGTATTTTTCACATTTTAGTTCAATCACTTTCCCATGTGATATAAACATTATGTTGCCCCCCCCCCCCAGGTATATCAAAACACCTTAGTTGTCTTCTCTAAATGTTCGCTTGACTTTTCAATTGACAAAGTAACCTAGTTATCATGCTTGATCTAGGCTGATTTCCCTAGACTCCCTAGAGCATATCTCTTCTCCTCGGGGAGATTTTATCTACCATGAAACAAAATTCCTCTTTAACCCTAGGCCCCAATGTCATATCTTTATTAATGTAAATGTGTCAAAAGACCTAAAAGAGTTTATGTTCATCTAGATAGGGATTTATCTAATAAATTCTCTAATACATTAACATACTAAATATATAATTTAGGTGTTAAATTCTAGACAACCATATACACAACCGTTATCGATCCCATGATGGCACCACGCACTTGGAACCTCATCTATTAAATCTTCCCATACCTCAACTCTAGGTAAATAGGGTTGGACCTAGATAGTAAGAAAGAACAAAAAATTTGGGCCATCAATAATCCATATCTAAAGGCACTTGTTGCTAAAGCTACAACGACAACTAGACCTAGTAAGTTGTAGGCTCCTTTAGCCACTAAGGTTCATCTAAAACATGGTCCATGTTTATCTCGATCTAGTAGGGGGTTAGTAATTGTATATTTCTCTCTCCTTAATCCTTTTTACATTCTCAAGGTAAGGAAATCATGAGTGAATGTGACAACTATTCCAAACAACTAAAATAGATAACCCTATGTGATTGGGTAATTTGTTCTCCAGCTTAAAAAAACCATTTTGGCCCTCATAAGGACCTTGAAGATAATGAGGCAAAGATGCATGATGTCATATATTTTCAATGAAAGTGACCTCATGTAAACTCCACGGTCTGAGAAACTTGGGTAAAAAACATATCATCCACCAACTATTGGCTTCAATTGGTCGGACATATATTTTGTGTTTACAAGAAGTCAAAATCATGGATTGTATGCTACATACAAACATGTTCATTATTTGGCACAGATCTTAAAAATATGTTATTTCACGTGGAAGGGAAAGGGGGAGTTATTATGTTGGTTTCCCCTCACTTTGTGGATGTTGATGAGACAGAGGAACTAATTCCTCACAATGACTACTTTGGATCTTATTTAATCTTAATGGTCGACTCCTAGTGCTACCTTGCATATGATTTGTTTATCACTCCATGACTTATTTGTGGTGATTTCAATATGGTGGAATTTTAGGAAGACAGGGAAGGGACATTACCTACCCATGTGTTAGTTTGGGATAAATAAACCTAGTATGCCTTAAAACCTTACCATGGGATTTATGACCCCAACATAAATAGTTGACACGACTTTTCTGTATAATGGTTTACTTGGAAAAAATTTAGAAAAGGGAAAAGAAATATTTAAAAACAATTTGACCATGACCTTTTATATGAACATAAATATTTTTCTTTGATTGAAATGGAAATGTGCCTATTCAAGCTAACAACAATACCACACTGGCACACTTTTGATTCACCAGAATAAATGGTTCTCCATTTCATGGGGGTTGATAAGATGAGGCTATCTAGAACCTATTTTAATTTGAATATGTCCCACCTTAATAATCAAGGCTATATATCCTACATTGAAACTATCTCTACTTAATCCCTCAGACATGTGGTGATTTAGGATGGCTTATTTGGTGGGAAGGTGTAATCTCTAGGATTCACCTTTCTTTTGGGATATGTCTATAATATTTCCAAAGATATGATGGGGCCATAATAATGCAATCTAGAATGAACTAGAGAAAGCCATTAAAGACTTGCAGTTGAACCCCCATGATGAATAGAAATAAGCACATGAAAAACAAGTCTCCAACATCTACTCTAGGTGGATGATACTTATCATGATAATGGTTCCCAATTGAGAGAAAAATTTCACTAGCTTAAAATTGGAGATATACCCACCAATTATTTTTGTAAATCCCTTGCCATGGAGGAGGCTAGTGAGAGCATTTCAACCCTAAAGATCTCTCGAGGATGACTCACTATCTAAGTGGAGATTAAGAAAGAATTGTGGAGGACTAATTAATGGTTTTCCAAATCCATAGCCTCATTGAGGAAATATGGGATGCCACTATAAAATTCATGGATCGTATTCCTTATATTCTCTTTGAGGAACAATGCAACACATGTGACTTAAAGATTTCTTTAGATGAGTTGGCAGTGTCCCTGCACCACATGGTAGATGACAAGGCACCTTGCCTTAATGGTTTTTCATGTGAGT
The DNA here is from genome assembly GCA_010110895.2 of Picea sitchensis. Classification (NCBI taxonomy): domain Eukaryota; kingdom Viridiplantae; phylum Streptophyta; class Pinopsida; order Pinales; family Pinaceae; genus Picea; species Picea sitchensis. The sequence goes on from SNQJ01S0011079.1 coordinate 96,034, forward strand.
TTTACAAATCCCATAGGATTTTGTTGGGTCAAAACTACTACTAGCGTATAAGGAATCCCTTAGGAATGGCTCATTGGGGGTTGGGATCAATCAAGGTATTATTAAATTATTTCGAAGGTAAGAGACCCAAACCTTATCACTATTTAAAGGCCCATTAATTTGTTCAAAATGTATTATAATATTATAACCGAGACTCTAGCTCTATGCAATAAGCATATTGTTCCAAACAATATTTGCTCGGAAAAGACTAATTTTATTCTTGGGTATTTCATTTTGGATAATGTAATAGTTATGTGGGAGGGAATGGAATGGACTAGAGATTTTGAACTCAATTCCCTATTCATAAATATTGAGTTTGAGAAATCCTATGAGCATGTGGAGTGGACTTTTTTATTGGCCATATTTCAAGCCTTGTAGTTTGTACCCAAGTTCAACGACTCCATTGAAACCCTGTTTTTCAAATGTCTTATCTTTTTTATTCATCAAGCAAAGAAAATATGAGTAGGTGAGATTCTTTCCTTTAATCTACCAAGGATTCCCCTTGGATTTGGACTTGAATGTTTTGTTTATAATGGCCTTTGGATATCTGATGAGTTCTAAAGTTGATCTAGACTTAATTTGCAAGATCCCTCTTCTTGAGCTAGATTCATGGTAGCTTGTTAATGGCCTTTTTGCAGCCCATGACTCCTTCCTTACCATCCTCGAGGACCAGCTTGATATGATGCCAAGGGGGGAATATATGGGGCAAATTTTTATATAATGGGGCAAATGTATATGTAATAAGGGACAAGGTAAAAAAGATCCCACATGTGCAACGAGTGAGAAAATGTATATACAGAGGTCAATATAGTTATTATTAGGGGATGAACATGTGATTTGGATATATGAATGTCTTGGGGTATTAGGAGGAGGTTCTCCTATTCTTTGATTTATTCTGTAATTCATCTATATTATCTCTTTTGGATTTATGCTCCATATTCATATATTGTATACATTGTGTGTCTAGTTTATTATGTTATTTTAAGGATTTGGTCCCTAACATGCGGTAGCATAGCTTTGATACCAAATTTTAGGGACCAAATCCTTAAAATAGCATAATAAACTAAAACTCTAATACCAAATGTTATGGACCAAATCCTTAAAATAGCATAATAAAGCAGAGTATACACAATGCACACAAGATGTGAGCACAGAGCACAACTCCAAAAAAGATAATAGAGATGAGTTAGAAAATAACTCCTTGAAGAATATGAGAACCTCCTCCAAATGCCCTAAGACATTCATATATCCAAATCGCATATTCATCCCCTAATAATGACTACATTGACCTATACATATACTTATACATTTACCCCCATATATGCCCCCTTGTTGGAGTCATATCACTTTTTTTGTGGGATCACATTATGGAATGTTTGGATACTTTGTGTGTGGTCTCTATGTATAGCATCTAGTGGGCTAAAAAACAATGTTGTTTACATATCCAACAATGTATGCTCAATTAGCTAGCCTCCTAAAACTAGCCTTGGATTCAATTGAGTCAAATATTTATTGTTAGAATGTTTTCTTGATAAAATTTGTGTATAATTTTTTGAAATGTTCAACATTTTGAGTGGACATTCCACCCATCATCAAGGAATAATGAAGCTAATACATTGAAGAAGAGTGTTGAGGTTTGAATTTATAAGGAAAGATTGATAATTTCCTATTAAAGATAGGAATGAGACAAAAAGTATTAAAAATTAATCGTTGGGATTAAGAGATAAAATATTAAAGGATTAAAATTAAGATAAAATATTAAAAAATATTAAAATAAAACATTGAAATAAGGAGTTGACTTAGGCTAATAATAATGGATGGACTAGACTAAATTTAATGTGAGATAAATATAAAATTGATACAAGAATCAGAGATAACACACATTTTTTGGTTTTCGAGATGATGATTATAGAGATTGCATGCTCACTCCACCCTTTTATATCAAAACCATATACAATGGTCAATAATAATAATAAACAAAACTTTAATTAAAAATAAATAAATAAATATCACCATGAAAATATGTAAGGGTAAACTATTACAAAAGATGTCATTTATTTGCCATGTTTTTATAAAAATTGACATTTAAAACAAAATCATTTTACAATAATCAAAAGTAAATAACCAACATTATTTTAATCCATGAAAAAAATAAACATGCATTTATTGTTGGATTACATTAATGTGTAGAAAGATATTTCTACAACTAGTATGGTAGACATTGTAGTCTAAACATTCTACATTTTGATCTTTTTTCAGTCATATTTGCTTGAAATCCGATGAGAAATTATTGGATCTCTATATTTGAGTGGTTAATTCTGTATAATCCGAGTACTCCAGAGGTTTTTCAGCTCGCTGAATTCATTTCTGCATTAAAAAAATGCTATTTAAGCAATAAAAAATTGGAATTTCATACATATTCATGTTCCCAGATTCCAACGAAAAGGGCCAAAACGTAGAACAATTAGTCAAAGTGATGTGGTAGAGACATTGTCACGTGGGAACGCTTAAACAATCATATGTTATCTTTAAAAATTAAAATATTTATAACAAATAATAATACTAGGAGTATATGTTAACCAAATATAGTTACAATAAAAAATAAAATATCTCTATATATGAAAAAATAGAGAGATTTGATATGTACACAAAATATAAAAATTGCTATATAGAAATATAAAAAGTGAGATATATTTAAGTTATGAGCGATAAATTCTAAGTAGTTGAGATAGGTTACAACAAACCTAATGTATCCTAAATAATAATAAAATTTGTAGCTCAATGTATTTGATCCCTAATAATTTTGAGGTTAAAATAGATATATATTGATTTATACACCAAATAAACACAAGCACATTAAAAATAAAACAAATACATTTCTTTTCAAAATATTGGAGGCTCAACAACAAGAGCATTTTATAGACCTATTAAGGACACAACATGTCACTCACAAAGAATTGAACTTGGGTGGGAAAGATAACAATCATTCCTCCCAACAACTAAAGCTACATCCAATAGACAAATTTATATCATATATGAACACTCTTTGTTGGCACAGGGGCAAAACCAGGGTTCAACGCTACAACAACACACCAACAAAACCCTAACTACCGACCCTTTCGGAAACACCTACGAAGCAGATGAAGTCTCACCCGAGGTAGAGGTAGGGGTGGCTGCAGGACTCTAGTGTCTGCAACCTTAGCTGGGACAGAAATATTTGATTACAACACCTTAAAAAATCACTTAGCAGTTATAGATCGTTAATATTCAGAGTTAGTTTACAGCGCAGCTAAACCCTAACAACAAATCAGCACAGTATTCACACAGATCCAATATAATCAAACACTAAATACAACAACATAAGTCAGATCTAACATTCATTCACATTATTCAACACTAAGATATCATATCAGATTCATCTAACATACATCAACGCACTAAGCATTTAACCACATAAACAAGAGAACAACCATAGAGCACATAGAAACCACAACACAGGATATACGTGGTTCACCCCCACCTTGGGGCTACATCCACCAACTCTTCTTCTTTATTTCTCTCTGTCAATATTATACATGCACATAGCCATGATATCTTACTCCACAGAGGACAGGAGATCTGCGCACCTCGCTAGATCCTCCTTGCTTGTATTATAGCACAAAGTCTTCCATAGTCTCTTACAATCACTTGCACTTAGCTCTGCAAGTCTCACGCAATATGCACAAAGAAATTACAATTACCGCTTTCACTTAGAAACTAGCACTTAGTACTTAGCACATTCTCACACTTTCCTCCTTCGATCACATAGATCGAACTCTAGCACTTAGCATACTGCTAGCCTCTTTTTACATCACCTAAATATCTATTTATACATTACAAAATGGGCCTAAACATGGATAAACCCATGGGCCAACATCCCATACCCGTTACATAAGCCCAAAACCCAAAAATCCCTAAAAAGGGGCCGAGATCCCGCAATCTCTGCTTAGACTTGTGCTCCGTCTTCGACAGCCTGTCGAAGTCCCAAAGTGGGTCAAACATGACCAAGGATCTTTGAAACTTGGTCAAGGGCCAAAAGGCCCCCAACACTCACCTGTGACTCGTCCCGAGTCACTCTGGTCTAGGTAGTTGTGCTTCAAAAGCCTCAATCTTGGCTCGAGCTACTTCGACCCGTTGCTGCGCCAGGGCCTCCTACTCAGTGAACTCTTGGATGACTGCTTCGTTGACAGGTCCCTCTAAACGTTGTTCGACTGCAATGACCACTTGTTCCAACTCTATGCCTTGGCCTTCAATCTCCTCAAATAGTTAGCAACCTTCATCCTGGATTGGTTGGATCCTTTGAGTCACTTCCATGACTTTGCTCTGGATGGTGTGGACCTATTGTTGAGAAGTGTGCTATTCCTGGGATCACTTCATCCTTTCAACTGCTGACAGGAGCCTCAATTGTGCCTGTATTGTTGTTGCTTTCTTCTTTTCTTCCTGGAGTTGTGACTCCAGTACCTTCAACTCAGTATCTTCAATGAGTCACTCATAATTTTGTGCACTGTGAGCACTTAGTTGTTTGCATTCTAGACCGAATGCTCTGATCCTCTCGACTGCGCTCCAGGCAGTGGCTTCTCTTTGATCTCGCACGTCCTGCAGGGTACTTGGAATTGTTCGTAGCTCGAGGTCTGTGATTCTCTATCGAAGTTGTTGAATAGCTTCTGCAAGCTGCTCTACTTGATGTTCCACTAGGTCTTCCTCTTTTTTCTCTAAGCCTGTCACAGAGCGAAGTGCTCTGCTGACTGCTTCTTTTACTCCCACCTGCTCTGCAAGCAACTGCTCCTTTTCTTATTGGATCTGCGCTTTCTCTTATTCGAACTTAGTTTGGAGGGTTGACTTCTCTTGCTGCGCAACTCGACGTTTCTCTATGACTACTTTTTGTACTTGCTTTAGGGCCTCTATGGCCTATTTGGTTTCTTCCTATGCACAATGAAGGTGAGATTCGGTCGCATCAACTAGTCTGTGGAGTTGCGCAGGCTCATCTCCCAACTCAGGTGCTTCTGAAGGTGGGCGCACAGTGGATATTGTGCGGCTGTATTGAATGGCCTATTGTACCCCTCTGAGTTCAACCTCGATTTTATCGTACATCTCCTCCTACTTGGCTTCATGTTTCTGCAAGATGTCCTGCAAGGCATCTGCTACAACTACGATGATAAAGTTGAAGTCATCCACAGTGAGCACAGTCTGCATCTTAGTCAAGGTGGCTCTAGATTTATTTCGAGAAGTGAGTTTCATGGGAGAAACCTTCCTTTTCTTCAAGGGATCATCCTCATCAGCAGGGTCCCTAGGCAGTGTTACATCACCTTGCTTCTGTTGGTCCTCCTTTCCATTTGTCTCTTCTACTTCGTCATCACTCGCTCATCCAGGTTATATTGAAGTAGTTCCTTCCGATGCGTTTCTCAAGTTCTGGACCTCCTCGGTCTTCTTTATTCTGCTAGGTTCAGGACGATCCTTTTCTTCATGAGTGGTCTCAGGGCTGCCGATTAGTTCAGGGTCTGACATTTCTGCAGGTTCTGCGGGGATGAGGAGTTATGCTGACCAGTCCTTGGTGATCTCTTTAATGTCCTCCTCTGTGAGCTTGTAGTACAATTGATGCTCTTCTTTGTGCTCATCTGTGCGCGCGGTGATATAAATGAAGTGTCAATCTGCACAAAACTTCATGAGGAATCGGAACCGATGCAGGGTGTTCGACGTCATGCGAGGGAAAACTTCGATAGCCCTCTCCAGTTGGAGATAATAGGTATGAAATACCATGTTCAACTGCCACTATTTTCCCATATCGCTCGAGTACCAAAGTGTGGTGAACTTCGCAGCGAGCGGCTCGAACGGCTCAATGTTCGAGAAGGTTGCACCTTCTGGCATTTCCCAAGCAGTAAATGCAATGGGGATCAGGAGCCAGCTAAAGTAGAACTCATAGCCCTGATCCTGAGCTTTGCGGTAGTCTTATTCCAGCTGGTTGACCAAGTACTTCACCCAGTTCATCTCGAGTCCTTCTACACATTTCCCAGCTAGGTCAACAACGAATCCTATGACTTGAGTAGGTCAGTTCTTCCTCACTAGCTTCCCTGTGATCAGCTGGCAAGCTAGGTGCACTGCGCCATTCTGGATGGAAGCTACCTTGTAGCCTCGTGTTCCCTTTTCTACATCGTCGTAAGTTTCCTTAATTCTCTGTGCTAGGGCGCGGTCGAAAGCCTTCTCTGGGTAGAAGTCTTACGGGTCAGGTCCTTGCATGCTCAATCTGGTGATCCTATGGATCAACATCGGATCGACTGTAATGCGTCTATCTATCCATAGGTAGCCACCATGGTAAAATGAGAGCAGGATATTAACACACACGTTAACCTCCTGGTGCCTTCCAAAGTGTGGGATCTTCATCACGTTCAAGAAGGTGGACTGCACGAGGTTCATAGTCCACGGCTGGGGGATTATTTTCGAGTTCTTCCCCTTCGTCCTAGTCAGATACTTGTAAGGAGAAAGCATGTTGTAATTCTTGCGGTCACCTAGGTTGAAGTCACTAAAATTCAACGTCACAATCTTATCTTGCTACGTTCGGACTAGACGTATCCCCTTCGAGAGGTACGCGGTAACCATGGTGTAATCAAATTCCCTCAGAACATTGTCACGACTCACCACACCAATCAGAGGCGGGATGTAGTCGGGTAACATGGTCAGGATTAGCTTCGTGCTTACTAGATCATCTTTGTGCTTGGTTCTCTTCTCTGTTGCTGGTCGGGATGGTCCGGATCTGTGAGCAATCGACATAGAGGCTTTCACTCCTCGCATCAATGAATCTTGAATTCCTATAGACATCACTCTCTCAGCCATCATATCAATTAAAACTTCCTCGACTGACTTCTCCACAGTGTTGAGCTCGTCCGACATGCACACTCTCGATCAGAAAACTCGGGTGGATGGATGAGTGCTCAAAGCAATAGAATCTGTGTCAATCTTACTAAACACAGTTCAGTAGCAATGTGTCATCTTGTTAACTATGATACAATTCGCAAAAGTGTTCTCGGTGCAATAGTCGATGGACTAAGTAGACACGATGTAACGAATCTCTCCAACGAATAAGAAGATTTCCATCATTGCAGTTTTGTTAATTGCGGCGTGGTCCCAATGGTCTGATGGTGAGATTTTTGGTCATAACTGTTGTTCTAACCATTCTGGAACGTTGGTTCAACAGTTATAATGCTTCCAACAATTATATCGCTTCGCCATGACGAAGTGCCATGGGGTGTTGTTCTGATATCTCGACAAAGTTTCAATTTTGCAAATCTTCCTTTCGCGAAGTTCCCTCTGGGACCTTCTGTAAATTTTTAACCTTTTCTTTCTTCTTACTGAGTTTTCTAGCCTTCTTCTCAATGATCTTTGTCTCAGTATTCATTTTTCCATTCTGATTCTTGTCTTCTTTTGGCATAGTAGCTTCACGTTGTTGAGATTCTTTCATAGGATTAGAGAGTAATACTCATTCTTTATATGGGGTAGGTGTTCTACTCATCTGTGAGTCTTCTTGTGTTCTTTCAGCTTCGTGATCCAAGTTTGTGGTTCTCAGTAGCTTCGATCTGTTCTCCTATTCTGCAATCAAGTGTGTTATCTTCCTAGTCATAAAATCTTTTAATTCTTGTTTTTTCTGTTCTAGGGCCTCCTCTTCTTTTCTTCTGGTCTGATCTTTCTCGATCCATGTTTTTCCTAATAACATGGTAAATGGAGCGTTGTTCTCAATGAATCTAACAACCTCAAAATATTCCTTCGTCGAAGCTCCGTGAGCACTCATAGATACCTCGGTGAGTCTTCCACATAGGGTTATCAACTTTCCTCTAAATAATCCTATCCCTCCCAATGAAGGAGTCGTATCAGGCTTTCCTAAAGCTTCCCAAGTTCTTTCTGTCATGATATTTACCTATGTTTCATCATCCAGAACGCAGTATATGTCGAAGTCTCCTATTCTTACTTCAATGCATTCTTTTTCTTTGAAGATCGTTGATAAGTTGATATCTCTGTGATCGTTTATGGTTTCTTTCATTTGTAGTAGTACAGTCTCTGATTCTGTCTGGGGTTCTGCCATGGTCTCAGTTTCGTGACCTTCCTCAAGGTTTTCTTGTCTCATATTCATTCTGTCAAGCTTAGCAATCATTCTAGGGCAATCTAAAACTTCATGGTCCATAGCTTTACAACAAAGACAACTAGGTCTTCTTCCAGGGCATTCCTTAACAAGATGTCATAGTCTTCTGTAGCTATAACAAAGGGTTAATCCTCTTTTTTTATTAAATGACCCCCAACCTTTCTCGTACTGCGCACTAGGATCATAGTAGCTAACCTGCAAACAATTCTTTCTAGGATCCTGCATCCATTTGTTAGTCCAAACATTCTTTCTATGCATAGGAATAACATATATTTCATTATTTCTATCAGATCTACTCATATCAAACCTTCTTTCATCTAACTGTACCCTAGTTTTTAGACTAGGATAACATTTATCAAACATACCTAGATCCATACTCTTGAAACAAAAATTTCCACTAATCTTACTTTCAGCAGAGCATAAAGATTTCAGATCTAAAAAATTTCACTATTCTTACCTTTGTAAGAGCACAAAGCTTCGAGATCTTACCTCTTTTCTTCGGATCCGACTTCTCTTCTTAGCACAGAGATTTACAGGTCAAGTAGAATATTGCGCACTAAGGCAACAGATCTATGCACAGAGATTTCTTTCTTTCCTTCAGTTCCCAACAATCACATATTCAGGTCCCGACAACGGAATCATTTGTTGGCACAGGGGCAGACCCAGGGTTCAACGCTACAACAACGCACCAACAAAACCCTAACTACTGACCCTTTCAGCAACACCTGCAAAGCAGATGAAGTCTCACCCGAGGTAGAGGCAGGGGTGGTTTCATGACTCCAGTGTCTGCAACCTTAGCTGGGACACAGATCTGTGATTACAACACCTTAACAAAGCACTTAGCAATTATAGCTCGTTAATATTCATCCTTAGTTTACAGCGCAACTAAACTCTAACAACAGATCAACGCAGTATTCACACAGATCCAATATAATCAAGCACTAAGTACAACAACATAGGTCAGATCTAACATTCATTCACGTTATTCAACACTAAGCTATCATATCAGATTCATCTAACATACATCAGTGCATTAAGCATTTAACCACATAAACAAGAGAACAACCATAAAGCACATAGCAACCACAACACAGGATATACGTGGTTCACCCCCACCTTGGGGCTACGTCCACCAACTCTTCTTCTTTATTTCTCTTTGCCAATATTCTACATGCACAGAGCCATGATATCTTAATCCGCAGAGGACAAGAGATCTGCGCACCTCGCTAGATCCTCCTTCCCTGTATTATAGCACAAATCCTTCCACAATCTCTTACAATCACTTGCACTTAGCTCTGCAAGTCTCACACAATATGCACAAAGCAATTACAAGTACCGCTTGCACTTAGCATCTAACACTTAGTACTTAGCACATTCTCACACTTTCCTCCTTCGATCACATAGATCGAACTCTAGCACTTAGCATATTGCCAGCCTCTTCTTACATCACCTAGCTATCTATTTATACATTACAAAATGGGCCTAAACATGGATAAACCCATGCGTCGACATCCCATACCCGTTATATAAGCCCAAAACCCAAAAAGCCCTAAAAAGTGGCTGAGATCCCGCGATCTCTACTTCGACTTGTGCTTCGTCTTCGACAACCTATCGAATCCCCAAAGTAAGTCAAACATAACCAAGGATCTCTAAAACTTAATCAAAGACCAACCCTCTTATTACAATAAGACATACTTAATAAAATAAACAAATAAAATCAAATTCTCCTAAATTTAAACCCATATTAAGTGAGACCTTCAACAAAATTACATAATCTTTAAACATTACCAAAAATGGTTTATATCTTTATGAAGTCGAGTGGATTTCCACATAATGTATTGTAATTAATTAAAATAAAAGAAGAACAATTAATGTTACTAATGAAAAATTCATATAATATTATAATAAAATAAATTAATACGGATCCATTCATTCCTCCATCAATGTTTTTTTGTTTAGGGATAAATGAATTATTTTTTTCCATAATGTCTTTACTTTTTATCCATCAATGACGTTGAAATCTTTTAAAATATTTATTAAAATAAATTAATACGGATCTATTCATTCTTCCATTATTGTCTTTTTGTTTAGGGATAAATGAAAACTTTTTCTTCATCAATTACGTTGAATTTTTTTTAAATTTTGTTTGACTTTATTTTAGAGGAAAAACTAAATTATCTAAATAATTTTTTATACTTGAGCTTCCAAAACATAGTATTTGTGGTATTGATCACGACGTAAAATATTGTTATAATTATATAGTTTGACTGAATTTAATGATTAAGAATATGTATTTTCTTTGTGGAGGTTACAGATTCAAATCCAGAGGAGGTAGAGTATGTATTTTCATAAACTTTAATAGTCAAATCACTGCACAGAGGGGATCCCTTGTCCCACAAACAAGGGGGTCTCATATACCAATTTGGTATTTGACTTAACATACTCACTACACCACTTTTGCTTCATGCAAGTTATTGTACATATCTTTGTACCATATCACATAACTTTGCACCATGTCCTTGGACACTGATAATCATTGCCTTGCTTTCAATAACTACCTCTAAAGTGTCACTATTACTTTGGAAGCACACCCAACAAGAAAAAAAACTCTAATATGCTACATGTTACAAATTAGTCCAATTGGCCCTAATATTTATTTTGGTTTGAGTCAATGCTTAAAATTAAGCCGTAAGAAGGAAATTTATAAGCCTTGTCTTAACTCAATTTTCAACTAAAATGCCATGTACAACCCTATGAGAAGCAATCCCAATTGTACATTTCTACACACTCTTAAAAATATTAGAATTTGACAAAGACTCAATAACGTACTTGGTATCGAGAATGATTCCCTTCTTGAGTGGCTAATTTATTATGGTGTTCATCCCAGAAAAATGCACAAACTAAATAAGATAACAACGATATAGTAAGCATATTTCATTGCCACTATATGTACCTCTCTTCCATGAGGAGAAGTAATGGGACTTAGGGTATTGCTAGTTAGAAAAACACTCATGTTAGCATCGCCAAAAGTAGATTTACATCTTTGAGAAACATTGGTTGATAGCTTACCTCTCTTTCATAAGGAGAGGTAATGAGAGTTAGGGTATTGTTAGTTAGAAAAACACTCATGTTAGTATCGTTAAAAATAGATTTACAAATTTGAGAAACATTGGTTGATAGCTTACTTGTCTTTCATGAAGAGAGGTAATGGAACTTAGAGTATTGCTAGTTAGAAAAACACTCATGTTAGCATCGCCAAAAATAAATTTACAGATTTGATAATTGATAGCTTGTGCAACCTCTTCCTTCAAAACCTTTTATAACACATCCATTTCTAATGACATGGATCATTGTGGTAGAGTTCCATCACTTACCCATATAGTCTTAGTCTGAGTAAAGGCTTTGGGATTATCATGGACTCCATTTTGCCAATTTTGCACGTTCCAATTAGGTTTGCTATAGCTCAAAAATATTGTGAAAGCTATAGCAAACCTAAAATGTAGATTCATATGAATAGGGGTTACACCTCCTCCATAGCCATTATAACAACTCCATGATAAGTGAGGTCAAATAATTATTAAATTAATAATTAAAGAATGTGCACTCATTATAAAGCTTACTTACAAAGTAAGGCACATAAGCTTTTATGAAAACCGAGGGTTGAAAGAGCGATGGGCAAAACACATAATTACTCCGAGTAAATTTTGTTACTAAAGAAACAAGAAGGTCGGCCGGATTTGGTAGCCCGTGTGAATTTATTATAATTAGTTTGCGTGTGCGTTTGTTACATTATGGGTGGAATCTTCATTACCGTATTGATTTTGATGTGTGATTATTATTTATGAGATTTTGTAAATTATTTTATTATAATAATTTAGTTTTATATTATTATTTTTTTATTAATATTATTTAATTTTATATTATTAAAAACTTTGATCTAAATGAGAATTTGAGATATAAATTTGTGGCATAAATTTGTATATAGATATTTATTTTTTGTTTGTTAATTTGTGCAGGACCTGCGATTAACCTGTGGCTTGAGAAACCGCGACTCAGGGGCATCTAAGCCGTCAAAATCACTCGGGGATCGCACCCGGCCTGAGCCACACCAACCCTTAACATGGTTGGATTTTT
>SNQJ01S0011079.1:116917-129736 GCA_010110895.2 Picea sitchensis
AGGAGCATGCATTATATTCGAGGACATGTTGAAAGAAAGGGGAGGGGGGTTGTGCATTATTGAAAGCCTCACCTAGTAGCCAATTGATACACCATTAAGTATTCATATAGATAAGTACCAGTCGATTTTAAAATTATGTATGATAAGATCTATGTTGAATTTAGAATTGGAAATTATAATCTAATGATGTAATGTGCATGCAATTTGTTATGATTGGGATAGGTATAGACCAAAGATATAAACTTGGAAAGGATCCAAGTCACATGAACTAATTGCAATACCTTGTTACCGAGAATATGTAATCGGTTTCACCATAAGTAGTGAGTCACTCCAAATAATAAGTGAATTACCTTACTTTGGTTGCAAAGAGAAATATGACTCATTAATTTATGTGGCTCATCAAAAGTTGTAGCAAAAGACATAAGTATTAATGAGAATAATTTCAATACTTGTTGAAATATTTATTTCATGTGTAAAAAGACCACAAGATGATATTGAGAGTTTTGAATCTATGCAAGTGAATAAATGCGTACATATAACAAAATATAAAGAATAACAATGACACACACATAGTATACAAAGATTTACCTTAAAACTCTTAACTAGAAAAGCAAGCCTAAATTTGAGCCACATCTATATCTTATTCATTGTATTAAATTGACTATTCAAAATATAGTATTTAGGTATTCCACAACATCCAAAACCCTAATTCGTTAACCTAAATTAGATTACAACCTTTCTCCCTTGGATTACATCACAATGGGTTAAAAAATCATTGTCCGAAAAAGCACAAAAATAAGCCAAAAACAAACCCCTAAAAAATGGGGTGTTTCCATGAATATTTATGGCTTGAGGCTACCATACCTCCTCGTAAACAAACATTCTCAATGTGAGGGTATAATTCTCCCCACTAGTGGTTGTTATATTTTCACCTCGTGTAGTCAAGATGCAAAGAATATAACAGAACTCCAAAATTCTCCCACTTTTTTTTTTTTTTCAAAATAGGGGCCCGAAGATTTATAAGGTCACGGGTTGGGAAGCAATTCCCAATGCTTCTCTACACCAAGACAAATTCTCATTATTAATATACTTTGCCAATGAATCTTCAACATTCTTCAGGGTTTCAACCTTCTCCAACAACACCTTCTTGTCTTCAACCACACCTCTCACAAAGTGGTATTACACATCACTATGCTTCATCTTAGAATAATAAACAGGGTTGTTTTCCCAAAATATTTCACTCTAACTATCACAATATAACCTTGTAGCTTCATATACAAACACAACACCTAAACAAAACATTTGTAACCATACAAATTACTTGCTTGCATGGGTGGCCACCATATATTCAACTTCTATAGTTGAAAGTGAAACTACAACTTGTCTCTTATTCATCTAGATAATTGCTCCTCCAAATCAATTAAACACATAACCACTTGTAGATCTTCAATGATCAATATCTCTAGCCTTATCTACATCAACAAAACCTTAAACATCTATCACTTTTTCTAGTCTAGGTCTTCCCTAGTGGAAAATTGCATAATTTGTAGTGCCACTCAAATACCTAATGACTCTCTTTAAGTTGCATAGTGCTACTTCCCTTTTTTGACATATATCTTCTTAAAACTCCCACTACATGGGAAATGTCTAGTCGAGTACAAACCATGGTATACATCAAACTACTAAAATTACTAGCCTAGGGAACATGGGGCCCTTTACCACTTCCTGTGTCTTGGGACACTATTATGCAAATATCTTTGCACTTACAAGAATATGATCCTTAACAATTTTACATTCTTTCATATTAAATCTCTACAAAATTGTCTCAACATACTTCCTCTAGTTTAACCAAAGTTTCATATTTGCATTATCTATTTTATTCTCCTTGCCCAAAATAAAGTTTGTAGCACCAAGATCCTTCATGTTAAACATAAAGGATAGTTGAGACTTGACCTCCTTGATGATATCCTTCTTGTTTTCGATTAACAACATATCTTCAACATACAATACTAAATAAATAAAGTATCACCAACTTCCTTGGAATACACACAATGATCAACCTTGCTTCTCATGAATCATATTCCTAGTATGTAAGTATCAAGTTTTGCATACCACATTCTTGGGGATTTCTTTAAGCCATATAAGGATTTTTTCATCTTGCAAACTAGCTCCTTCTTACTGTTCACTATGAACCTTTTAGGTTGTTTCATGTAGATTTATTCTTCCAAGTCTCCATATAGGAACATTGTATTTACATCCATTTGTTCTAGTTCAAGATCAAATGTTGCAACAAGAGACAACATATATCTATTGGAATTCCATTTTGCAACAAGAGAGAAAATGTTACTAAAGTCAATTCCCTCCATTTGTGAATATCCTTTTTCTACCAAGTGAGTCTTGTACTTCTCCACGTTTCCTTCTACAATGAACTTCTTATTGAACACCCATTTTATACCAACATAATTTCTTCCATCAGGAAACTTGACCAAGTCCCAAGCCTCAGTTTTATCCAAGGAATCAATTTCTTCTAACATGGCCTTCTTTTAGAGTTTACCCTCCTCTAAATCAACTACCTCTCTAACAAATATAGGATCATATTCAATAAAGATGAAACAAATGAAGAAAACAAATCAAGTGGACTATACCTCTATGTTTTCCTTCTTATTTGAACACATATCCTCAAGTGCAAAGTTTGTGTCTCCTCCTCTTCATCTAATTCATTTGACTCATTTTCATTCGTTGAGTTAGGTTCTCCATTCTCCAACTCAAACTCTTTTTTCCTTGGTTCTCCTTATCTTGGTTTATATCCATGCTTTATAATTTTGTTAACTTCTCTCAACATCACATAATGACTATAAATAGTCTTCCCTATTACTATATTCCAAAGTTTGAATCCTTTTACTCCATATTTATAACCAACAAAGATACATTTCTCTACTTTATTGTCCAACTTGATCCTTTTCTTGTTTGTAGCATGCAAACAAATATCATAGCCAAAATATTTGATATATAAAAGAGAGGGCTTTACCAATCCATGCCTCATGAAGAGTCTAATCAACCAATGTTGATGTATGTGATCGATTGGTTAGATAACATGTAGTATCTACTACCTCTACCCAATTTTTTTGTACTATGCCTGAAACAATTATCATGCTTCTTGTGTTTTCCATCAATGCCATGTTCATCCTTTCTACAACTCCATTATGTTGAGGTGTGTATGGAGTTGTATTTTGTTGTGATATTCTACATTATTTACAAAAAATTTCAAAATCCTTGCCACATAACTCTCCTCTATTATCAATCCTCAACACTTTTATTTTATTCTCTGTCTACTTTTCTACAAGAGATTTGAACTCTTTGAATTTTTCGAAGACCTCACATTTCTTCAATAAATACAACCATTTTTTCCTAGGAAAATCATCTACAAATGAGACATAGAAAAAATATCCTCCCAAAGATGGAACATGTACATGTCCAAACACATCACAATGTATCAACTCGAAGATCCATTTTTCTCTTGTAGCGCCAAATGGGATCTCACTCAATTTTATTTACCATATACATAGTGTTCACATAAATTAAAATAAAAAGAACCATCAATGATAATTTCAATCATGACTTTACTATGCAAAACACAAAGACCCTTCTCGCCACTATGTCCCATTCTCTTATGCTAGAGAATTGTCTTCTCTACAAGGAGATTAGGAGTTGTATTAGGTTCATTCTCAAGAAAAATAGTACTCTTACACCCATTAGTGATAGTTTTTCCAAACAACTTGTACAGAGTTCCAATATAAACTCCCCTCATCAACACCATTGTTCCTTGAACCATGTTGCACATATCATTTTCAAATATAGTTTGCACACTTGCACCACCCATCTCACTCGTATATATCAAGTTTTGCCACACCTGGAATATGTTGAAAACTGAGAAGGGTTCTAACTTGTACATCCAAAAACTAGACCCTTACATGTCGTGTGATCTTGGATATCGATTCATCTCCCAAGAAGACATCACCTCCATTATAATTTCCATATTCATGAAACCTTTCCATGTGAGGAGTCATATGAAAATATGCATCTGATTTGATAAAAAAATGCATCATGATCTAAATATGTACTTGTATATTCCAAGTACACATCACCTCCTTCTTTTGAGGAGGCCTTTCCTTGCACAGAAGGAACATCATCAAACCCCTTTCTTTTATCAACATTTTTTTGATCTACAATATTTCTTATAATGCCCAACTTTACCACATTTCCAACATTTCCGTATAGATTATTTTGGAGATTTATATATACCTCTAGATTTAGATATTACCCTTGAAGAATTATTTTTATTTATGTCCACAGGGAAACCTCTCACAAATATGGAATCCTTGGTATGAAAATCCATTGTTTTCCTCCTCATCTCTTTTGATAATAGGGATGCAACCACATCATCAAGATTTAATGTGGTTGTATTACTCCTAATATATACTACTAGGCTATCCCATGATTTTGAAAAAGAACACAATAGACTACTACACTTATCTTCTTCAAAAAAATTAATATCAACATATAACAACGGACTTACAACAATATTAAAGGAATTGAGATGCTCTGTCACATAATCACTATCATTCATTCTCAAGAGGTATAACTTCTTTCAAAGGAAAAATGTGTTTACTAGAGAATTAGAATAACAAAAATTCCCTAACTTATCCCATAAGGCCTTGGTTGTAGATTCTCCTGAGACATTCAGTAACTCTAAATCTGAAAGGCACAAGTGGATCATACTCTTGGCCTTCCTATCCAACTTCATCCATTCTGTTACTACCATACTCATAGGTACAATACCAGGATTTATAGAAATCCATTATTCTTTGTCTACAAGAAGGTCATCCATGCTTCCATAAATTGAAGCTTTGATGATTGAATTTCTCCATCTCGATTTTGGAATTTCTCACCATTATCTTTCACACTAGAATTGTTTGACAAAATAGGTATTCCAACACAAGACAAACACCTTTAGTAACGACTCACAAAATCAAATCAAATATTAACACACCAATGTTTTTACGTGGCTAAAATCCACAAGGAGGGAAATAGTCCATATCCCCAGCCAACGTGGCCATTTGAGGCACTATATTAATGAAAAATAAAAATATTTTACAAGAGAGTTTCTCACAATCGATCATTAACAAATGACCCTCCATGCTATTTAAATAGACATCATGGACCAATTGGGTGTTGAGCCATGGATCAATCTAGTTGTTAAGATCGAGGAGAATATGAGCCATCATATCACTCTACGTCTAGAACATATCATGACCATCAAATTACATAATTACAAACACATACTAATTATATTGGATATTTATATCTACCTCTAGATTTAGATATTCCCCTTGAAGAATTATTTTTATTTATGTCCACAGGGAAACCTCTCACAAATATGGCATCCTTGGTATGAAAATCCATTGTTTTCCTCCTCATCTCTTTTGATAATAGGGATGAAACCACATCATCAAGATTTAATGTGGTTGTATTACTGCTAATATATACTACTAGGCTATCCCATGATTTTGAAAAAGAACTCACTAGACTACTACACTTATCTTCTTCAAAAACATTAATATCAACAAATAACAACTGACTTACAACAATGTAAGGAATTGAGATGCTCTGTCACATAATCACTATCATTCATTCTCAAGAGGTATAACTTCTTTAAACGGAAAAATGTGTTTACTAGAGAATTAGGATAACAAAAATTCCCTAACTTATCCCATAAGGCCTTGGTTGTAGATTCTCCTGAGACATTTAGTAACTCTAAATATGAAAGACACAAGTGGATCATACTCTTGGCCTTCCTATCCAACTTCATCCAATTTTTTACTACCATACTCATAGGTACAATACCAAGAGCTATAGAAATCCATTATTCTTTGTCTACAAGAAGGTCATCCATGCTTCCATAAATTGAAGCTTTGATGATTGAATTTCTCAATCTCGATTTTGGAATTTCTCACCATTATCTTTCACACTAGAATTGTTTGACAAAATAGGTATTCCAACACAAGACAAACACCTTTAGTAACGACTCACAAAATCAAATCAAATATTAATACACCAATGTTTTTACGTGACTAAAACCCGCAAGGAGGGAAATAGTCCATATCCTCAGCCAACATGACCATTTGAGGTACTATATTAATGCAAAAGAAAAATATTTTACAAGAGAGTTTCTCACAATCGATCATTAACAAATGACCCTCATGCTATTTAAATAGACATCATGGACCAATTGGGTGTTAAGCCATGGATCAATCTAATGTTAAGATCGAGGAGAATATGAGCCATCATATCACTCTACGTCTAGAACATATCATGACCATCAAATTACATAATTACAAATGCATACTAATTCATACTAAAAAAACACACTTTTACCCAAATACACATTAGAACAAGTTGATATTAACTAACTCCTAAGAGTATAAATATCCTAACATCCCCCATTGAAAAAAACTTGGGATAGGATCAAAGGATTTACAAAGGTGACACAATAAGATAAGGAAGGAGACATTAGATAAAAGTTTGGAAAAACTTCACTTCTATAAGAGACTTTGTGAAAATGTATGCAACTTGATCTTCTATAGGGAAAAAGAGCACTTCAATAACTCAATCGTGAATGAGCTTTCTGAAGAAGTGCATGTGTACCTTGATGTGTTTGTTGTGTTGATGTTGCATTGGATTTTTGGAAAGATTTATGGCACTCTAATTGTTGCACTAGAGGGTGGTCAGATGGTATTGTTGGAATCCAAAATCTGAAAGGATCTATCGAATCTATTAGGCTTCTTGATTTGCATTAACAACTACTCGGTACTCTACTTCTATGGAAGGAAGAACAAGAGCTTGTTGTTTCTTACAATCTCAAGTGACAAGTCTAAAACCAAGGATGAAAACATAACCTGCAATAGACTTTTGATCATCAAGGTCACTGACTTAATATGAATAATTGAAACCAACCAACAAAGGAGCCCCCCTAAACTATACCCCAGATACACTTGTTGGCCCTTGACCAAGTTTTGAAGGATACTTGGTCATATTTGACCATTTTGGGACTGCGACATCTTGCCAAAGACGGAGCACAATGCGAAGCAAGCAAGGCGTATTTTTGGGTGCCTTTTAGGGTTTTTAGGTTGATGTAAATGGAAAGGGATGTTGGTCCGTGGGTTTACCCATGTTTAGGCCCAGTTTGTAATCTATAAATAGATACTTAGGCAATGTAAGTAGGGGGGACATCTTAGTGCAAATGTATAGCTAAAGGATTAGTGCTAGTAGCTGGACCTATGTGGTCGGATGTGTATTGCAATTGCTTTGTGCATGATTGTAAGGATATCGAAATGCTAAGTGCAAGTTGTTGTGGTTTTGTGCTGAGCGCAAGGAAGAAGGATCTAGCGAGTTGCGCAAATCTTATGTCCTGTGCGAAGTAAGGGTCATTGAAGCTCTGTGTTGTAACTGCTTAACCGAGATAATATAAAGAAGAAGACTTTGTGGACGTAGCCCCAGGGTGGGGGTGAACCATGGTAACTTTGTGTAATGTGATATGTGCTTTGACCTAAGTGTTGTTTCCTTTTCGCTAAGTGCTTGTTGTGATTAAGTAGATCTAGTTATGCTCTGTGCTTATGATAAAATAATGAATGTTAGATCTGATATATAAGATGTTTAGTGCTTGATCTGTTGAATCTAATCTATGTTTGTGGCTAAGTACTGAATCATATTTAGTCCAAGTATTCACTGCGATGTTATGTGCTATCTGTGAAGTACTATAAGGGTTAAATATAGATGAATGATCTATGTTAAGTGCCTTGTAATAGATATAATCACAGATCGGTGTCCCAGCTACGGTTTCAGACACTTGATTCCTGAAAACACCCCTGCCTATACCTTGGGTGAGACTTCATCTTCTTCGCAGGTGTTGTCGAAAGGGTCGGTAGTTAGGGTGTTGTCGAAAGAATTGAACCCCGGGTCTGCCCCTGTGCCAACAAATGGTTGCATTGTCAGGACCTGAAACTGTGATTGCTGGGAACTAAAGAAAAAGAAATGTTGTGCAAAAGAAAGCTCTGTGTGTTCTTTCTTCTTCTTAGTTCTATACAAATTTCTTAGTTCTATACACCCATTTACATCTTAGTTCTTAGCTTTGACTTAGTTCTATACACTCATTTACATCTAATATTTTTTCTTCCTTTCAGAAGAGGTATAAGATCCCAAGATCCCAAGTATTGTTTGCCATTAAGGAACACTGTTATTCATTCATTATTGTATCCCAATATGGATGGCTAGAAGATTCTGCAAATGTGCCTATATCATGAGTCTCTAAAACTTGATCCAAAAGAGAGGAGGCTTGCTAGAAATGTGATTATGTTTGATGTTGATCTATAGGATCATCGACAAGATCACCAACTACTTCTCATGTTGAATAGACCCATTTGGAAAGCAATGGTATTGGTGTAGGTTCATGCTCAATGGAATCATCTAGAGGAAGGTGAGAAAGTGGAGGTGGATTTTCGTCCTCACTATCATCATCTGAAGAAGAAACCATAATATGAATGGAGGATGACACAAATGTCGAAGATGGATCACAAGCCAAAGATGACACAACTATTGAATTAGGATTGTAGGCCAAGATATTTTCATCAAATTTAACATCTCTTCTAATAATTATTTCATTGGAATGAGGTTGAAGAAGTTGGTAACCTTTGACATCTTCAAAATATGCAACAAAAATACACTTCTCACTTTTAGGCTATAAATATTTTCGTTTCTCATTCAGAATGTGAGCCCATGGTATACTACCAAATACATGCAAGTGGATTACATTTGGATTAATTTTAGTTCATGCTTCTTCCGGTGTTACATTTTTTAGAGCCTTTGTGGGAGTGTGATTTACTATATAATTTTCATAGTTGATGGCTTCCGCCCAATAATGAAGACTTAATCGTTTAGATTGGATCATAAAATTATCCATTTCTTTTAATGTGCAGTTATTTCTCTCATCAACACCATTTTGTTGTGGGGTATATGGAATAGTATGTTTCATTTGAATACCCTATGTAGTGTAGTAACTTGTAAATTTGTTGTTCACATATTTTCCTCCATTATTTGTTCTTAACCTTTGAAGTTGGTGTCTAGATTGTTTCTCTACAAGGGCCTTGTAGACCACAAACATGCCAAAAAATTCACTCTTAAGTTTTAAAAAGTAAACCCAAGTGTCTTTGGAGAAGTCATTAATGAAAGTTAAGAAGTAATTGCACCTAGAGAAAGAAGGATAAGAAAGTGGACAACACAAAACACTATAAACAAGCTGCAAAGGGGTTGAGGTGTGCCAAGAGGCACGTTTTTCAAAACTGTCTCGATGATGTTTATCAAGAACATGACCGGAAAAAAAAACATATGTGCAAGAAACAAGAGGAAGACTAGTAACCATATGTTGATTACATAGTTGCTACAATAATCGATAGTTTATATGAGAAAACCCCTCATGCCAAAAATTTCTCAAGTCGTCGCTATGAGAAAAAAAATGATGGAAAATATAATGACCCTTGCTCTTCCTTCAGGGGATAATGTTTTTGACTAAGACGATGACCACATAGCAGGTGATGCAAGGTTGTTAGAGCAAGATTTTCCTCACCCTATGCAATCTTGCAGAGAGGGCCTTATTCCATTTCCCTATGCAGACTTGTCTCCCCTGTTACTAAATTCCAAAGACAAAAATATAAATTTTTTCTAGTTGTACGTATCTTGCATCCTATACAACAAGTGTATACGCAGGCTACTCCACTACAACCCCCGTACATCGGGATTTGTGCCAGAAAATCAAAATTAAATGTCGAGTTTTCATGTCACGACAGGAGATCTCTAATCCTTGGCCTTCCATATACTGGAAACGCTTCGACTCAACCCTTCAGTTGCATTTTAAAGGCTATAAAGAATCCAATATCGAGCTATGGAAAAGGAGAAAGAATTCAACTTTGAGAGAAAAGTTACTTTGGAGAAATTATTTACTTCATATTGAGTCTGCATCCCTTTGTCCTTTAAGTCTGAACACAGTGTTCAACCCCCAAGCTCTTCCCTTATTTGATGGAGAACCTCATTATATCCCTTATATGAGCTTGCATTTGGTGGAGCATTGAAGTGGTGGAGGCCCAGCTGGAAGGAACTTAGTTTCTCGGTTCTGAACTATGTCGACACATAAGTCTATAATATTTTCACTTATGTTGATCATTTATTAATAGAAATACTCCTTTCCCGTCCAATTGATATCTTGCAAATATATGTATTATTATCCATGGGTGTATTTGTTATGTATATTGATGGATTATGCTATCTAATGTGCTAAAATTTAATATTTCCACCATATGTTTGTTTTCGCTTGTTTGTTGAGAACTTGTTGCAGGGATATAGCTTTGAGTCAAAGTGCTCAATGATGGATATCATCGAACATGTGGACGAGGTAGGCCTCTTTCTTATCTTGCTTGCACATTGGTTTATATAGCATGTTGTTGGGATAGAGTTGATTTCTGCAATCATTTCCATCTGTTGTGGTTCACCCTATCCATAGAGAGATTTTCCTCGTAATAGAATTGGTGACCATACTAGAGATGAATCTTCTTTCTTAGGGTTTGAAGTACTTTTCTCCTTAGATTTCTCTTGTTTCTCTTGTGGTTGTTGTCGTATCATTGCTTAACAAATCCTGTTCACTCTAGGTCTGAGTTTTCATCCTTTCTCCCTAGCTTGGCCTTGTTTCAAAGCACATACACAATTTTTTCCTTGACAATCGTGTATACACGCAGGATATCTCACTACAAGCTATGTATATATGCTTTGTTCGCCCATACAGTCGGGTACGCCTCTTTTCATTTCATGTTTTCTTGGTCTGATGTTTGTTGGGTGGAATTTGATGCTTGTTGAGCCTTTTAAACCTCTGTAGTGCCTATTGAGTGCCAGTGGGATGACAAGAAACCCCTTTTTTGTTGAATTTCTAGGCGAAGTCTTTCTCTTCATCTTTTCTTTTTTATTGTCCTTGTACATTTGGCTAGGTGTTTTGTTGCCTGATATCTCTTTTTTATACACAATAGAGCTACATATATATCAAGTTACTTTTCATTCCATGCATTTTCAGTTTCGATATATTGAAAATTCAAAAAAAATAGGCATTTTGCATTGCTTGGCATTTTTGTCTTTTGAGTTTTTATCATTAGCTTAGTGCATACAATGAAATATTTCATTTTTACTTCTGAATTGCAAAGTTGAATTTGAAAATTTCATTGTTTTTAGAAGCATATCATACATTAAAAGTTAAATTTAGGACTTTGCATTATTTTCATATTTACTTTTCTTCCAGAGTCATAACACCATGAGTTTCATCACCATACCTTTTTGAGTAATCACGGTCATTAAAATCAATGCTATAATTTAAAATTTATTAGTAACGATTTTATTTTCTAGGGTGCACAAACTAGCCTAGGATTTAGTGCCTTGGAATATGATTTTGTGAGTAAACTTCTCCAAGGCAATTAAATCAACATATGTGTCCGAGTTAGGGAGTGGAGAAATCCATTGTATAATTGGTAAGATCAGGAGGCTCCACTCACACCGGAGTTAATCACGAGGTCGCACGGAGTTGGTTGAAGGGATATCCCCCCGATACCTTCCTAGCGTCAGAGATATTTTTGGGGATCTATTCATATCTGGGGATCTTGTTAGTGCCCTTACCTCCATGAGAGGTGGTACTTTCAAGGTTTCGAGCTTTGATACCCTGCCCATACGGTGGACCAGACTTACGACTACTCGCTTGTGCATCGATTATACAGTGGTTTATTAGTTGCTTGACTTAGGTGTCTCATAGGTTACTTGCAAGGGATATTCTGCAGGTACCCTATGTCAGATAAGGGTCGGACAACACACAACCTTTATGGAGGATTAACTCTCCAGGGGGATCTGACCGAATGCTTGTTAATCCCATGAGGGCCCTTAAAACTGACTATGTTGCCTCTGATCTTTAGCAGGGAGTCTCAGGCCCCTCTTGGGAGAGACATACCTTCTTTAGGGAGGGAGGCCACTCAACCAATTTAACCTATTTGCATGTATATTGGCCATTTGACTTTTGGTGTGCTCTTTGATTACTAGTTGGCCTTAAGAGTCTATACTCAGTTCTCATTATCATGGATAGTGGAGTCCCTTTGGCTCCCTCATTTACCACTACCTACCCCATGATTCCTACTCATTGTAAATGTGTTGAACCTGCATAGAATAGATCTAGCTAAACAATAATACACACATTTGCAGAGAGAATTGGAGAAGGAAGAAGAAGAAGAGAAATAATGGAAAGAATTCTCATTAACCGTTATGAATAATGAATAATTTACACATGATATACTCTGTATAACTCAATGAATTCGACTTGAGGTGAACCAAGTCGCCATAGTGGTGGTCTAGAGTGATATGGACACACACCAGAAGTTATGGGAGTGAACTACCACCTATTCTAGTCTCTCAGGCAGTTATGGGAGTGAACTGCCACCTAGTTGAGTTAACTAGTCAACTAGTCTTCAGTTAACTGACTGAATAGAAAGTAGTGAGGAGTTAACTCAAGGAATCAAGGCTAATGCACCACTTTGGTGATGATAGCAAGGCAAGGTCGAATTAGCATGGGCATGATCCCAATGCAACATCTAAACTCAACTCAACTAGTCAAACTGAAGTGTGAACTGAAAGAGAATATTCTCCAGGTGGAATATTCTCTCCTAAAATATAGGAGACTGGATAATG
>SNQJ01S0011080.1:0-66269 GCA_010110895.2 Picea sitchensis
ATCTTGTACTTGAACATTTAAGTGGGGTAAAAGGAGGTTGCCCCCTCGAAGATGCTTATTATCTGAAATTATCTCTTTTTCAAGGCGTTGAGTACTTTTCCTGAGGTTTTTCTATGCTATATTGATGTTTGGTTCTTAACAGGGTAATCCTTTCCAAAGTCCTTCAAATATAATGCATGTCCAACCATCTATGTCCTATTTGGGAAATCAGCCAATGATGTCTCCACATATGCAAAATCCATACGCTAGCCAGGGCCATGGTTTCTACCAGAATTCGGGCCAATAGCCAAACTTTTACTGGCAACCTGGTGCGAGTCAAACTCCAGGCCCCTTTTTCCCAGGTTATCAGCAACAACCCAAACTACCTTTCCTGGTGACTTTACACTTGCCAGATTTGACAAGGTTGTTGAATGACCCCATTTGTCATGATCCACGTTGGCCTCCTATGCCGACGAAGTTGCCTTCGGACATTCCAAAGTTTGAATCCAATCCTAATGAATATCCAGGAGATCATGTGACTACCTTCCATATTTGGTGCTCATCTAACTCATTGAAATATGACTCTGTACAATTGCGATTGTTTCAACGTACTCTCATTGGGAGTGTCGCAAAATGGTACATTGAGCTCGATCGCTCAAGATACTCTTCTTTTGCTGAATTGGTGATGGATTTCCTAAACCATTTCCAGTTACCTGTGAGATATGACGCTGGCACAGAGTTGCTCGCTAATTTTGAACAGACAACAGCAGACCATATCTCTGATCACATCCGAGAATAGAGACGCCGGAAGAGTTTAATCAAAGTACCAGTTCCACCAGCATTCCTTCTTAAGTGGTTCCTTAAGTCTTTGGTCCCACAGTTATCCAAAGACGTCACAACGTCCAGAGTTTTCTCCGAAGAAGATGCCATCATGAGGAATCAACATTTTGAGCTCATCTATTCTCAGTCCGGTTTATTATACAACATCTTGCCAGATGTGCCATGTTCAATACTGGATAAAACTAGACAGAGAGATGGACCACATGCCGATGGTATTGTTGGTTCAACACAAAGAAAGCCCGCTGAGCAATTGACGAAGCAGTTGCAGCAGTTATCTATACAACACATAGCGGCCAGCCAAACTACTGCTTTGGCTTCTCCCCCTACCAAAGCGTTGAAAGTACACACAGTGCAGTCGACTAACCCAAAGGCCACCCAACAGCCTAAAGGGAAGAGAAAAAAACGAAAGAAGGGTAAGGGGGATAAAAAACCCAACGATAATGCTGGTGAGGACAACACTGAAAAATGGAAGGCGAGGTATCCATGCAACTTGTGCACGGAAGACCACTCGACCCATCTATGTCCTCGACTTGCAGAGGCCCAAAAATTTGTTACGCAGCAATAGAAAGCAGTGTTGACTAATCCATTTCAACAAGCCTCTGCAAGCACAGAAGGGGGCAGCCAAGAAACCTGCCCGCCTCCAAACAACCCAGCATCTGCAAACGTATATATGGTTAGGGGTGATGCTTTTATATCGACTACAGCGCACGACTATAGTAAACCAAGCGCTTCTGAGAAGGGTAAAGAAGTTGACCTCCCATCTCTTCCTCTACAGATTGAGAAGACGTTGGGAGAAACAATGACACACATTTCAAAAGGTGCATTTAAAAAAGATTCTCATAACCCAAACACAAGGGCCACCCAGAACTACTATGTGGTGGAAGATTTATCACAAACCCCTTGTGCGATGTCTCTTTGGAGGTCCTCCAAAGCTGCCCTGCTCAGAGGAAAGCCTTGTTAACCTCTTTGGGATCTACTGAGACTTGTAATCCGGGTACCATCATGTTAGATACAACCAACTTAAAACCTCGTCTACCTTACCATGTAGCGTTTCAGATAGTAGTGGCTTATCCCACGAAAAATTTTACATGGAATATCTTCCGCACAATGGTCGACGAGGGTGCCTCGACATGCGTTATGTCATTGGCATGTTGCAACGCCATTGGCCAGCCCGTTTTGTCTCCATCACCTACTCTCCTCACTGCCTTCGATGGTCATTCGTTCTGACCACATGGCATCGTTCCATCTTTCCCCATGCAGTTAGGAGGGAAAACTGTGTGTGTCGAAGTAGAGGTAGTCGATGCTCCCCTTGACTATAACCTCTTGTTAGGACGGAGTTGGACTTATTCTATGCAAGCTTTGGTTGCTACAGTTTTTTGGGTCTCATTGTTTCCACACTAGGGTCGGATAGTGACCATCGATCAATTGTNCATCAATGTAGGAGTTGGTTTATGCCCATCCTTGATGGGTACCTTCGATTACCCACCTCCTCACGACGATATTAAATTTATATCCAATCACCATAAGGTTGAGATTTTTCAAGTTTCGTCGTTCTGCACGACTTACTTCGAGGATCCATGGATACTTCCTTCCCCATCGGCCACGATGGATGAGACAGGGCACCCAGGCATGTCCATTCCCTTGTTTGTCGTTGAAGTAGCATACTCTTTAGTCCAACAAGCGTCAGCTAACATTGATCTGACTCGTGCACAAGAGTTAGATCCACTTCTAGAGCGTATTTGGGCCCAGGGTTCTCTCGCTAACATTGATTCGTTAGACTTAGTATTTCCTTCTGATGAAGTAGTAATCGAAGCAATGACTAGTTCGAACAAACCTTGGGAAGATCTTCATCACAGATCATATTTTCTCCCAGAGTTAAGTTGAATCAAAGCAGGAGAATTCACCGTGACCATGACGGGAGATCAGTCGTGTCCTATTAATCTCTTAGCTACACATGAAATTTATGCTGAGGGAAATATGGAAACTATCATTGAAACTATACCAATCAACATCTCCCGAAACCCTGGCGTCGTGGAGAACATCTTCGTCGGAGCGAATTGCTCCCCCGAAGAGATTCAAATCTACACGGATCTTTTCAAAGAATTCCACGACGTTTTTTCCTAGTCTTATGAGGAAATGCCAGGTATCGATCCAAAAATAGTTGAACATGAAATCACAACGTATCCTGATTCCAAGCCTGTTCGACAGAAGCTTCATCCAGTTAATCCTAAGAAAGCAGTAGCCATCAAGATTAAGGTTGATAAATTGCTAAAGGAAGGTTTTATATATCCTATCCATTTGACTCAATGGGTGTCAAATCCTATGCCAGTCAATAAAAAAAAAGGCACGATTCGTGTATGTACCAATTTCCGTGATTTGAACAAGGCATGTCCCAAAGATAATTTTACAACACCATTCATCGACCATATCATTGATAAATGTGCTGGTTGTGAAGCCTTTTCTTTTATGGACGGTTTCTCAAGATATAATCAAATCCAAATCAAACCTGAAGACCAACACAAAACAGAATTCATCTGTCCTTGGGGTACATTCGCATATCGTAAGATGCCTTTTGGTCTTAAAAATGTTGGAGCCACATTCCAGCGGGCCATGTCTTTTTCTTTTCATGATCTCAAGCATATATTTGAGGCCTATATAGATGATTTAGCATCACGATCTTGCAAGAGATCGGATCATCCCACACACCTTAGACTTATCTTCAAACGATGTCGCTACTTTCGGATTCGCTCGAATCCAAACAAGTGCAGCTTCTGCGTAACATCAGGACGTTTGTTAGGTTTCATCGTATCAACAACAGGGATCATGTTCGATCCTCTCAAGGTGGAGGCAATAATCCAGTTGCCCCCCACACACACAATTCTTCAACTTCATAGTTTACAAGGCAAGGCTAACTTTTTACGACGCTTCATCACCAACTATGCCGAAATCACCAAGGGATTTATGCGCTTACTGAAGAAAGATGTTCCTTTTTACTAGGATGATGTCGCTCAGTCCTCTTTCGATGCATTAAAGCATGCCCTTACAACTTCCCCTCTGCTACAGCCACCTAACTATAACAAAGATTTATTATTATATCTAGCTACCACAGAGTCAACCATTGGCATGGTTTTACTTCAGGAAGATGATTTGTTCTCAGAATACGTGATCTATTACCTGAGTCGAGGCCTCATAGGACTGGAAATCAATTATTCTCATATCGAACAACTTGCATTGGCATCAATTCATGTTGTTCAATGGTTTCGTCATTATGTTATGTTTCGCAAGACCACCGTCATTGTTGTCGTGAATCCATTCCAGTACATGTTGACATGATGGGTTATAGGTGGAAAAATCAATAGATGGATAGTCATCCTCCAGGAGTTTGACTTAGACTTCGCTTCAGCAAAGTCCAAAAAGTCATTGGTCTTCGCAGAGCTTATTTCGAAACTTTCGGTTGAGTCAGGTGACGTTGTGCCTAAAGAATCGCCTATCCAGGGAGATATGTTTTTGATCACATCTTCAGATCCCTAGTACAAAGATATACTTATCTATCTCCAGACTTTGAAGTGCCCCACTTCTTCTTCTCGTGATGAGCGTCGGCGTATACACCATCAGGCTAAGAATTATCTCATACTCGATGATACATTGTATCGGAGAGGTGTAGACTGCATCTTACGTCGATGTCTCACACATGAGGAGGTAGTCATCATGCTCAATGATTGCCATACCGGAGCTTGTGGCGGTCATTTGTCTGGGTTGGCAACAGCCCAAAATATTCTACGAGCAGGTTACTTATGGCCGACACTTATCAAATATTGTATGGAATCGATCAAGAATTTCCATCCGTGCCAAATCTTCTCTCGAAAGATGAGGGCACATCTCACTCCCATGTTTCCTGTCATCACAGTTGGTCCCTTCATCAAGTGGGGGATTGATTACACTACTTGCAACCCCCCTTCAGCAAGGGGGCACCGCTATATCATCGTAGCTGTAGACTACTTCACTAAGTGGGTCGAACCTATGCCAACATTTAAAGATGATGGAGAGACTACAGCTCTCTTTTTATTCAACCGGATCATAGCAAGGTTTGGCGTCCCGAGAGAGATTGTTACTGACCATGGTAGTCACTTTCATAACCAAATGATGATCGAATTAAAATCAAAGCTTGGGTTACGGAAAGATCATTCATCACCCTACTACCTCCAAGCCAATGGGCAGGTGGAAGTTCTAAACAAAACTCTCAAGACTATTCTACAGCGAACTATCAACTCAGCCAAGTCAAATTGGCATTTGATGTTATACTCATAATTATGGGCTTACCGAACATCTGTTAAGACTGCAACTGGTTTCTCACCTTTTCAACTCGTTTATGGGTTGGAGGCAGTCTTGCCCATCGAATGTCAGATCCCATCTCTAAAATTGGCAGTACAATTATTTCCCGACACTTCTCCACTTGAAGAACAGTTAGTACACCTTGAGCAACTCAATGAGCAGCGTCGTGATGCGGCCCTAGCCAACGAGGCTCACANCAAGTTTCAATATGATAGGTTCGTTCATCCTCATATTTTCTCTGAAGGCGACCTTGTCCTGGTCTATGACCAAGATAAGGACCCCCTGGGGGCAAGAAAACTCAAACCCATGTGGTTCAGACCTTTCATCATAAAAGAGGTATTAAAAAAGGGTGCTTATCGTCTGGTTGATTTTGAATGGAATGCTTTAGCAAAGCCTAGAAATGGGCTCTACCTCAATAAGTACTA
The DNA here is from genome assembly GCA_010110895.2 of Picea sitchensis. Taxonomy (NCBI): domain Eukaryota; kingdom Viridiplantae; phylum Streptophyta; class Pinopsida; order Pinales; family Pinaceae; genus Picea; species Picea sitchensis. Next base: position 5,577 of record SNQJ01S0011080.1, read on the forward strand.
CTCATAGGCAGGTCACTATGGGTAACTTTTTGTAACATATGTATAGTCTTTGTACAATTGCTTTTTAGTTTCTTTTAAATGTTATGGACGTTGCATTGATGTTATCTTTCATCAATATGGCAGATGTCAAGTGATTATGAGGTGTTCGTTGGGTATGAAGACAGTGCTAGTCGACACACTCAGAGGCTTGCCTCCGCAGCTTGGGTAATCTTTACACCTCAGGGCCAGTTGTTATCTTCCGGAGGTATATGCTTAGGTGACACCACAAATAATGTCGCCTAGTATAGTGAAATTATTGAGTTGCTTCGTGATGCCTTGTCATTGGGTATCTCTCATCTCCGGGTATATCTTGACGCTTAACTGGTTGTGTCTCAGTTAAATAGATTATACCAGGTTTATGATCCAACCTTACACTGACGATTCCTTAGGGTACGTCTCTTAGAACAAAGCTTTGATTATATTACATATTTTCTTGTTCCTAGGAGTTTAAACCAAATTATAGATACTCTAGCTAATCAAATTTTAGATTGGCATCTGGCACACATATGAAAGAACATTGACATAAGCATGTAAATACATTTTTTCACACGTGATCCATAAGACACAAAATATCCAAAAACCATATATATTATCATAAAGTAACTGGAGTACATAGATGGACGCAAGGGCCTCAAAAAATAAGACCAATAATGAGTCACAGGGCTTATGCCCTCAAAAAATATAGACAAGTAGTGCTCGTGGCACGTAAAAATTCTAAATAGGTTCAGGGCCTATAGGCCCTTTTATACTGGTCCACAGCATGGGATAAACACCTAAACAATCAAACCCACGTACGAGGTGCCCCCACTACATGAGGTTGCATGGATGGTGGCAGGTCCTCTATCTCTACCATCGGGACTGTGCAAGTGAGTGCAATAAAGTTCTGCTCAACTCGTTTAAGTACCCTCTCAGCCTCCCTGGTTGGGAGGTTTCCTGCTACTGTTGGTCCCCCAGCAGCGACAACTACGGCTTCTAGCCAAGAACGACGCCTATTCCATGCATAATCAGCAGGTTGCACAGGTCCCACATCTACATGCAACAAACGCATATCCATCAAATACTCTGTCATATAAAAAAAAATGATATATATAACAAAAACGACATAAAAATTACATATACAACAAAAAAAACTACAAGGGTGGAGACTTACCCATGTCCCCTCGCTCCTCACCAAGAGGCACAGGTATCTCAGGATCTCTAGAAAAGTCTATCCCTGCATATGGGTAATCCTCGATCATAGGGATCTGTTGTGACAGCCATGCAAAAAATTCATCATCAAAGGACTCATTGGTCCTTCCACCACCTTGTCGCGGCAGTAATACTACCCATCTACATATAGCAGGAAAAGAGGCCTGATGCCCTCGTACCACTTCCCGAGGACTAAATCTCAGAACTCTCTCAAAAAAGAATGAACACAAAATCGTGTCGAACCCGAAGTTCCTCTGTGTCTACTAATGACAATCTGTCAATTGCCTCTTCATACACTCCAGTAGTGTGGTACTCCAATCAAAAATTTGTGCATTCAAGCACTGGATAGCACAGTTCATCTGTGCGCGGGACGCCTGATGCAAGGCTGTTGAACCGGTAATCCGCCCAATGAGCAATAATATCACTTGCAGCGATAGGTTAGTAATCTTACTTATGGGCACCTGGGAGCTCAAACAGTTTGTCCCAGCCTCACAGTGCAGGGCTATCAGTTCCGCTATGTTATGCGGCCCCACTAGAAATGTCCTGAAATTGACTAGTCCCCCTCTCCTTGAGAGGCCAGTCAAAAAGTAGATATCCTCGGTGGTGGGCACCAGTGATTTCCCCTCTAGCATGAAGGCCTCTACATCAAGGTGCCAATAGTCAACCAAGGCATTCAGTAGCCTCGGTTGTGCTTGCATAAATGGACACAGGAAGAACTTAAGAAAACCACATTGCATCAACACGGCCACAACATTTGGATCTCCCACAACCAACTCACTAATTGCTTCATGATCCCCTTCCCTCCAATGGACATACATCCGACCAACACAACAAATTTTAGGAGGGTGAGTGAGGGCTCTTTAGTTCTTTCTATCTATAAAAAGGGGTCCACGTGTGTTGTCTAGGTGACAGTCACGTGTACACGCGGGCAGGCTTTACTCTACCTGAGTGTACAGGCAGCCTGTCCAGAGACAGCCCGCATGGACCTAGGCCCGACCTTTTAAAGGTTGACGCCCACCCAAAAAATGAAATCAAAAGAAAAAAGAAAGAATTGAATAGCTAGATAGGGGAGTTTGTACTTACTTGGTCCAAGCGGATGTTCGTTTTGTCCACTGTAGCTCCCGAAATCACCGTTTTTATCAAAGGGGGTCTTTTGGCTCCAGAGTCAATTTCCAAATCAGCAATGGTGATAATGAGCTGCCAGCTTCTATTTATAGACTTTTTGGCCTCTTTTTGTCACTTTTTTGGCCTCCCTTATTAGTTTCTTTATACCAAAAACCATTTAGAGTGATTCAGGAGTTATATGGGATGGATTTGATCGGGTATTGGGACATTTTTTTTGAGTTTTGAGGAAATTTTGACGGTCCATGAAAATTTTTCCAAGAATCAACTTGAGCATATAGGTTAGGTTATTACCCCGACTTTTGTGTCTCGTTGTCTTTTTCCTCTGCCATAGGATCGATCCCATCAGGTTGTGACATGGAACCATCCTATCTGTTTTAGAAGTGTCACAACTTGGCGGTAGAGCTTACCAGAACATGGATGCCCTAGGTAGGTCTTGGTTGCATTATGGTGTCCATACCGTCTCTCCAACACTGTAGGATCGGGAGTCCTTATAGTCTTTCCTGAATATGAGTTTGAGCCTCATTTGCATGATTCTTCTTTGCTCTTGATCTCACCCTCAGGACTCCCAAAAAATAACGGGTCTCCTTTTAAGCCCTTTTCAGACCCTCTAAACATGAAAAGATTATCGAGTGATCTTGTGGCCTTTCACGCTCGTTAAACTGAAATTTGAAGTCACGTCTGTCCGACAGTAATTCACCCCTTTTTCGGTCCGGAAGGTCAATTGTACGAACAAAGGTATACTCTATGGAACTTCATCTCTATAGAAGAGTACTCTCAGGTATAATTTTATCCCTTTTTTGGGCCTGAGGGACTAAACTTACGAAAAAGGAACCCCCACGGAGTCCATAGTTAAGATCTTTTCAGACTCCCTAAAATTGAAAAGATCGTCAAGTGACCTTATTCTTTCACACTCGTTAAATTGGTCCAGAAGAATATTCCTGACGAAGTCCATATTTAAGCTTTTTTCAGACTCCTTAAAAATGAAAAAATGGCCGAGTGACCTTGTCTTTATCACACTCATTAAAATGGTTTTGAATAGATGCCTTGTTGGTGCTAGTTTACCCCTTTTTCAAACTGACTAGACTACCTTCAAAAAAGGTACCCCAATGGAGTCTCCTTTTATATTTTTCAAACTCTCTAAATATGAAAAACCACTGAGCTTACTTTCTCTGGGCTCGTTAAAATCACATCGAAGGACGTTACCATTGTGTGTTTTATTAACCGCATTTGCATACCTTATACACCAACCTTGTAACAGTTTGCTTTTGCGTCTTAACACATTTGGCCCCCGGAGGATTTTTCCCAGGTATCATTCTACTAGAACATCAGTCTTGTCCTTGTGCCTTGAACTTGTATGTTTGCAACACTCGTTCCTCCTTTGTAACGTAATATTCCTTTATTCGTTTTTCACAATTATTGAAAAGAACAAAAAAATCAAATATACCCCAAAAAGAGGGGAAAAGTATTTTCTTTATTGGCATCATAATGAGTCGGCCTTGCATAAAGCACATCTATCCATTTGTTCATCAGACTATGGGATGTAGTACGACCTTAGGAAGATTTTTCTCTCTATATAGAGTTGTGTCCTCCACCGTTTGGTTATCCTTCCAAACATATGGAGAGTTTGTGTTTCCTCCTACTTCGTAGACTTATGATTAACATACATGATGTATGAGTCTCATCATTTGTCGTGCTATTATCCAAGGGAATTTTGTCACCAAACTTGAGTCGGCCCCTCTGCAATATGTCTCTTGTCCTTATACCCGGCCATCCTGAACATCCAATCAAGTCCTTGTTCAAAATCACTGAAGCCTTCAGTCTGATCATCAAGATTATCAAGTCCATGACCGACGAGCCGTCGAAGACCTCTGGGTAGTGTAGTCGTACACTCATATTACACTCCTACCCAAGTTTTGAATATTTTGAAGTTGTTTCTCGAGCTCTGAAGATCTCATCTCCAGCCATCAGGACGAATCAGCTTATGGAAGATGGATATTCTATATGTATATCTTTCTGATTTTGAGATGTAGCTCTATTGTGTATTGTTCATGGCTACTCTTTATAGTTATTTGACATGGATCTACAGTGTATTTTATTCGTAGACATGATTCTATTTTATCCCGAGCATGGCTATGCCCACCTTGGTGAGACATTTGTTATTTTGCAGACGGCACCTCCCAGTTCCTGATCCTTGGGTTGAATCGTTCGGCACATCAGTAAAGATTGGTAATGTATTTTTTCCATCAGATGCTCTTCTGACCTCACACATTAGGGGGCATCTGTTATAACCCTAAACTACACCACACATGGTTACTTGGCATCAGGCCAGCTCATATCCCTTCTTTGCCAAAGCATTGTTGAACAACTCTTTGAAAATCCTCTTTTATAAAGGCCCATGCGCCCTAATCCATTACTGCACATGTGTGCACACTGGCTGACCCAAAATAGCCCGCATGGACCGACAAAAGCACGAAAAAAGGAAAGTTACCGACGGAGCACAAAATCTATGGGTGAGTTAACTGAAACTCCTAGCCATGCATGGTCGAGGGTTCATCCAAATACCTAGCTCCTTCTAGCCTATAAAAGAAGGGGTAGGGATCCCATTTGGAAGAGGAAAAATATAGCAAAGAAACTATGCCCATTTATGTATTCCCATTTTTCCAACCCTTTAGTCTTTCCTTGTGCCAAAGGAGATTCAAAGCAAAGCAGTTGGAGGACAGAAGAAGAGGAGCCCAGGATCAGGTTCAAGGAGTGGTGGTCAGTCTCAACTTTTGTAAGTTGACTCATTCAAAATAATAAATAAAATGCTTTTCCCATCCCAATTCATGAACTGTTTATAGTTTGATCAGTATATGTTTGGATTTCTAACCCATTAGTATATAAGTAGTATGCATGCATAGTTGTTGCTTGTCTTGGATGCAGGTTAGCTTTGGAAGGAGTATCGCGAACAAGTAATCAAGCACAACGGAGGATCAACATCAAACGCCAGGAACGAGGTAGGTTGATCTTTCCATTCATTTACTAAGAAAAGGGGATTTAAATCTAGGGATGAAGGTAGAAATTAATTTCTCTTCGGTCATATCTGCATGCAAAGTCTGAACTCTATTTGCTAGTCCGTAGGGTGATTTTCCCCACAACAAATAGTCGCGTACATACACAGTATGACCTTGAATAGGTCGTGTACATACGTGAGTTGTTGTGAAGCAAGCCACGTATATGTGGTAAAGCCTTGGGAAAAAGGAAATGCACATGGGTTGCAGCTTGATGTGATGGTATAACTCTGTGTTTCAGGGTCTGACATGGTTTGTTGCAGGTTATGACACTATTTTCTATAGGTTTTCATGATTCCATATTGTATTATGTAATGTGATGATAAAAAATAATGAAAGGCTATCTTGGATGCATGGTACTAACCCATGAGTATGGATTGAGGCATTTTCTGTTGAAGAACAATGTTGGTTATGACATTGAAGTTATGGCACCTTGGTTATGTGATATATCATGATGATGTTATCTAGAGATGTCATTGATCTATCTGAAGCATACTACTAGTACATGTGTTGTTGGATGCTTAGTATTTGTTGTAGTGAATGGAGGATTGATGTTGAGTTTCATTGATATACCTTATGATGTATTATCATAAGCATATTTTTTGGATATCTTGGTGCATGCATTTGGCATATGGATGGGATACATACTGGGACATGTAGTTAGTGAGTTGATGAGTTGATCATATTGTACATCATTGATGAGTCATAGCTTTATCTATAGTTGATGCATGATTGACACATGTTTTATGGAGGATTTGGCATACATGTATGAGGATTCATCATCTTGTGGTATTGGTGCATGGTTGATGTACTTGCTTGGTACAAGTGGTGATACATGTTGATGTACATGTTTGGTACACTCATAGATGGTATATGTTTGGATGATATAGTTGAGACACTTGATTGATTGAGATACATGATTATGTCACTTGGTTCATGGTGGAGGCATATCATGAGTGATATGACACTTGTTTGGCATATTGGTAGATGCACATGGTTGGAATATTCGTAGATGCACATGGTTGACATGTTGGTAGAGGCATATGGTTGATACACTCCATTGATGATATCTTATGGCACATTGTATGGTGTTGATAGACATGGTTGATGTACATGGGTGTTGTGCATGTTGGGCACACAATTTGGTACATGATGTACTTGATTTATGTTTTATTCATGATTCTCTATTTCATTGTTGACATGTCTTTCGTTTCATGGTATGGCATGAGTTTTGATGCTTGGACAGGTCTAAGAATCGTCATAGAAAGTGTGGTTGTTCTATGATCTAGTTGAGCAGTAGCATTTGTAGAAGAAGCATATTGCAGTGGTAGCATATTTTTCAAATTGCATAGAATATAGGGGGAGACATACCCATAGGGGGAGTCATTCTTCTTTCCATGATTCTAGGAGGAAAGAGCCCTATATTTGAAGAAAAAGCACGGAATCATAATTCTAGGGGGAGTGATGGTCACAGGGGGAGTATGAGCGATGCATATTTAGAATTACATCATAGTGATATCCCTTGTTCAAAAAGGGAGACATTATTCAGAGGAAGATCAAAGGCATTTAGAAAAAGGGAGAGATAGTCAAAGGGGGAGCAGTCCCAAGGGGAGAATGACCCTTTTCCATTGGTTTCAAAGGGGGAGATATAGTCACATTGATGTGATTGATGATTATTGATATGTAGATAAATTCACATTGATATCTGACTATTGATGTATAGCATGTCTTGTCTACATGTTGACATCAATGTTGGTATTGCCATCAATGCCAAAGGGGGAGATTGTTGGATCATGTTGTCATTGATGCCAATGGTTTAATTAATTGATGTCAAGTGATTGATTGATGCCAAAGGATGTTTGATTGATGCCAAAGGTTGATTGAATGATGTCAAAAGGTTTGATGTATACATGTCTTATCATAGTATATTAATGAAGATGGATCAATGAGTTGTCATTGATACATGATGATAGATGAATATGGATCGATGTGGTTTCATTGGTATATAATGAATTGTTGGATAGATGTAAAGATAAATCATTATTGTCTTATCATGGTTGATAAGGTGTACAAATGGATGAACTCCAAAGTGGTCCCCTTATGGTGAAATCCCTCACGAGAAGACACTTTGCGATTGATTTATCCTTGAAGTATTGTTATGCTTCAATTTGGAATAATGAGTTGAAGATCAGTGAATTTTTCAGTGAAACTATCCTAGATAGATAGTTCTTGTCATACCATTTTTAGTGGTATGTGGAATGTCACATAACTCCTCATAGTTTGAGAGTTATGGCCCTACGAAGATGAAGGACCCTCATATGTAGGCTTGAAGCCCCAAAAGGTCAAAGAAGTCAAAGTTCTTGAAAAGAAGAAAATTATTATTTAAATGATAAAGTGAAGTGACAAAGTCAAGGAGGATTATTTAAATAATAAAGAGAAGTGACAAAATCAAAGAAGATTATTTAAATGTTAAAGTAAGGTGACAAAATTGAGGAGGAATATTTAAATGATAAAGTAATGGAGAACTTTCTAATTATGGAAAGTGGTTGACCCTAAAATGAGGAAAATAGGTTAAGTGACTTAGAAATGGGTTAAGTGACCTAGAAGATCAAGAGTATAAATAAGTAGCATTCATATCTTGTGAAATGAATCTTGTGTGTGTATCTCTTGATCATGATTGAAGATCTATTCTAAGAGAGAGAGAAAGAGAGTATGGAGGATCTCATTAACGCATCAAAGTTTCGACATGTCTAAGATCATGATGGAAAAAGTCTCGGAGGTTCAAAAACCCTAGTTTATGAGGTATACATAGGCTGTAGTGGGCTAGGATGCGTACATACACGGGTTGTATGAAGATAGGGCACATACAGTAGATGAAGTCAGGGAGATTGGTGGTTGAGCTAATGACAGGCTCTGTAATATACCTTAATTTCATCATTAAAAAAAATTATTCTAAGGTACATTAAAAATCTAAAAATGTAACACATACTCATAATTAGGGAAATATCCATTTAATTTTCATTGTGAAACTTTGATACCTAAAGTATTCACCCTCTTGTTCCGCATATAATAGACTCAACATCCAGAGTTTTCCTTTCAACTTTTGTTTAAGTCCTACTAGCTTTTACAAGGGGATTAAAAGGTTATCCTTTGGAAGAAAATAAATACATGACCCTAGGACTTAGGGCCCTAGATTCTTTGTAAAACATGGATGCGCAACTTTAGACTCCAAAACCCACGAATAATACTTTATACAAATAGTAAGGGCATCGGATTCTAAATGTTTCGTCACTCTAAGAAGACAGTTGGTTAATCTTTCCAGGTGTAGACACAGTGTAACTACCGGTACTAACCTGACTAGAAGTAATCAAAGGAATGATATTTTTGAACGTAGGGTTTCGAGGAGGCTCACCCTTGTCTTCATGAAATAAATTAAATGGCAGGAGGTTGACAGTCGGGAGTTAATATCTGACTCGCCATTAATGGAGGTGGATGAAGGACAAGAGCCGACGTTGTACCCTCATCCAATCCAAACACACCAAGTTTCTCATATCACATGGCGCGTTCTCGGTTGTACCCTTCACATTCAATAAGCGTGGGGTTCGGGGTTTTAGGGTAACCGTAGTTTTCTGAAGTCATTCTGAACAAACTTGCTCCGAAAGAAAAACACCTTACACTTTCCTGGTGCTTCTAGACCGCTCTCGGCGTGAGGAGAATGGTGGCAAGGAGCGCCTCTCAGGATTACTCCTCCTATCGGTAAGCATCTAATTCTAAAACTGAAAATCCTTAATCAAACACTCTGCAAGGTCGCTCCGTCTTATTGTTATTTATAACTCATGTTCATGAATTCACATAGGTAGCATTTTTTCGTTTTTGTTTTGTAATCACTAGTTTAAGTACTGGATTTCTCCCTAGCATACACCATGCTTCGCTATAACTATGGCTCTGGAGTTTATTAGGTTATGGTTTCATATGTGCCCATTTATATTCTTAATCCCCAATACATGAGTCACTCGGGCACGCTTTGAATGTCGTCACTAACCTGGTTGGGCGTTTGGTAAGAAGGTTATTCTCAAGTTCTTGGTTCTCCGACTATTTGACGAAAATGTTTGATTGTACACTTATTGTTTGGGGACCATTCATAAAAAGGGTTGGTATTCAGTCTAAATCTTAAGACAGAGATTGTACTTTGTGAAACATACTAAGGGAGATTGGGGTTTATGTTGTTCTTGCTCCTCTTACAAATCTGAATACATTTCAAAGGGGTAAGCGCGACTGGGATTTTTGGCACTGTATGGTGTCTGTATCTAAGCTAAATTACAGAGTCGAAACAGATTTTAGTGATAATGGTTATTGGCCCACAACATCTCATATTTACATTTTACTTTGAGTTAAATGTTGGTTTATACCAGTCGTATGACCTATAGATATATGTTCAGCATTTGAATAAAACAACCTTTAAAATTTTCTTCTCATTATTTACTGGTATGTAAACCTAATGGTGGCCTCTCTCATTTTCTTTGTGAGGGTACCTACCAGGGAGATTTTGGGCCCCTCCTCCCTTCTCGGCCTAGGAGGCACGCGGTTCGTTGTAGTGGTGAAGGATGTCAAACCCCTCCAACTACAGATGAGTATTACTTTAGCTATTTTTTTCTTAATATTAACTTAAATCTTCCATCTCTGTTGATCAAGACTAAAAAGATGTATTTTGCAATGTACAGGGTTTTGGTCACGCGAAGATATGAAGTGCAATTTTGATCACTTGTGCCAAAGGTATTCGGGTTTCGTTCTACCCTTCCAAGAAGCTTAGGTGTTCAGGGTAGACTGTGGTAGAGATTGTTCATTTTTATAACTCTGTAAAAAATGTTTCCAAGTTCCAATACGAGAGTTGACTGTAAAACTAAAGGGTCTGACTGAATGGCTTAGTCGGGTTTTGTTTTACTGACCCCTGTCTCAACTTTTGGAAAGGAAAAAACATACGATCTAAATTTTCTTGTTATATCGGAATTCCTGATAGTTTATATTCTTTTATTCTTGTAACTTTATCTTTAAATTTAACAACGTATGCCTTCAGCAAACTAAGAGTACTGGGTGTGAAATCCTTTCGCATTTACCGAGGTAATATTCAATCTGAGTTTGCAATTAGTTTGGCAGACTACTTGATATATTTCGATATGTATTCAATATGTTCCTAAATTTCCTTACTTTTGTATATACGAATTGTCTGAATTCATATCACTTATGTTCATAGAGGGTTTGATTGGATCTATACATTAAGTAATTATACAGGCTTGAATTTTCTTATATATAACAAAAGGGATTGAGAATTCCCGACTCTGTACACTACATCTGATTATTTCTTTATACAAATTGGCATCGCATATAAATCTGTTGGCCTTGCTTTGGTTGTTCGGTGTGGTATGGTATATCCGTTAGGTTTTTCATCTAAAATTCTTTAAATATGTACAACTCTTTATAATGTTACAAAGTCCTTCTTAACAACCTGTGATAATGCTTGATAATAAGGAAAAGGAATATATATATCAAAAATGTTTCCTATAGTTCCTACCATTTTGTAAATGTTCATGTTATCGTAATTGCATGTTTACTAGAAATGATTATTTACAGAATGTAGGACAGGTCTGTACATGTGTAAGTATAAACTTATAATTTCTGCTATCGACATTGAGTCTGAATTCTTCTTCTATCGTGTTCATGTTGAGTGTCAACCAAGTAAATAGACATAATTATATACATATATATCTATAAGAAATACATCCAGGTATATATATATAGAAGGTTAGTACTCCATACTAGTTCTAGCATAAGTATATATATATATACAGTAATAACCTAGTCTATAGAATAACTTCTAGAATTGGCCACATGCATTCTTCATGTATCACAAGTAAGGAAAAGGAACTTCATTATTCATTCTATGCTTTAAGTCGAAAAATTATTCAGTACTAAGTCTGATGACATTCTATAATTTTTATGCTTCACAAGAGAGAACAAATTCATCCATAATATTATTCCAACCTAAGTGACAGATACATTCCAATAAACCAATTTAGTCATTCTAAATAGAGAAGGAGATAGAATGCATATCTGGATCGCTTCGCAGGGAAACAAAGGGAACAGCCACATTCCACCCAATTGTAGGACAGGGCAGTCAAATTCACTTGCCCAATCCACCCCCTAGCCTGGCCATGAATCCATGAGGGCTAACTCGGAAAACTCCTCCTCAGCAATGTCTTTTGGTTTTTGCATACTCCTCTTGCCTCACACTCAATTAGTAGTGTTCATAACAACAAGAAAAAAAACTAAGAGTAGTCTCTTTCCCGCATACTCGGGAGTGTCCTGCCTCCTCACATATGTTATTTAACACAATGATCCTTTTGCCTAGGTCTTTCTTTTCCCCTTGGGAATTTTCGCAGATTTCTAAATCCCTGATTTCCAGGGGCTAACAATGGCCAAATCTCTGATTTTCCACTTGTAATAATCAGACCAGAGGTAGTTCCAACATGTTCCCCACTCATGGAGTCATGGTCAGCTGATTTTAACATGGTTGTTCCATTTGTCCTCCTGCAATCAATATAAAATATTTTGTTTTCAAACAAGTTTCAAGTCAAATAGTTAGTTGGGTCAAATCAGGTCTCTGCCCAACAGTCATAATAATTTAATTACAATTATCAAATTCAAAATTCATAATTGCCATAAATGGCAAAATTTTTCCAAATTCACATTTACTAAAAACGGAATAATTTCCAACGAATTTTAAATTTCAAAAATACTTTATTTTGGGGGATGTCATGGGCTCCTAAAGACTGGGGCAGGTTCCAGATCTGCATTCTATGGGATTAGATCTGCCATATAAACTCTAGTTGCAAAGGATCTGAGTATGTGGAGTAAAGTAAAACCCTAGTTTCTCATAAGTATACGTAGGCTATAGTATAGACTGGTCGTGTACATACGTGGGATGTACTACTAGTAGGGCGCGTACATACACGTGTTGCACTACCGACAGGTCGCGTACCTGTTGCAGATTGATATCTGTTGAGGATTGTTACCTCATCTCAGTTGGTGTTGAGGGTGTAAGCTGAGTCTTGCATTATAGAGTTGGTGCTCTTGTAGAGTTCTACTCTATTCAATTGTTGCTGAAAAACCCCAAGGATTGTAGTCTGTAATAAAAAGAAAAGTGTACATACATATTGTGTTCTTTTTGTTCCTTGTGGTGATGATTTGTTGATGATATATTGTTGATATATGTTGTTGATATGTGTTCACATCTAACTGGTTATAAATGACAGCAATAAGTAATGAGTTAATGGTGATTGCTTATTAATGAGTTTTGTGTAAGAGGGAAGTTTGGGAAAAATATCCCTACAATGTTCACCCCCCTCCTCTCAGTGTAGTCGGTGTGTCCAACAATTACAAATTTTCCTTGGAGAACATTTAGAAATGCGTAGATATTCTGCAAGGTAATCCTGAGTGTTGAGATAAAAAGAGTCATTCTTCATCATAATTCACATGACAGGATCCCACCTATTTAGTTATTAACTCATTTGCATGTAGGGGTTTGAAGTTGTGATTTTGGGCATCAACAATGCGCAAACTAAAAATATCCCTTTATGGTCTAAATCAATCGCCAAGGATGTGGTACCGGAAGTTTGACACATACATCCTTAGTTTGGGATTTGTGAGAAGCAAATTTGATCATTGCATATATTCCAAGGAAGAAGGTGGGTGTTTCATATATGTAGCTTTGTATGTCATTGACATGATACTGATTGGAAATAGTATGGATGCAATAAAGGAGGTGAAGAAGAATTTATCCTCCAAGTTTGAAATGAAGGATCTCGGTGTAGCTAAATTCATTCTGGGAATGGAAATTAAGAGAGATCGAGCCACTAGAAATCTCTAATTGAATCAAATGAAGTATATTGAAAAATTTCTGAAACTGTTTAACATGCAGGATTGCAAACCGGTAAAGGTGTCAATTCATGTGGGAGCAAGGCTTACTATTGAACAGTGTCCAAAGACACAAGAAGAAATAGAGGACATGAAATTTTTTCCCTATGCAAGTGTTGTTGGTATTCTAATGTATGTAGTGGTATGCACTCGACCAGACATTTCCCATGCAATGGGAGTGTTGAGAAGGTACATGTGGACACCTAGAAAGGAGCATTGGACAATTGTCAAGAGATTATTAAGGTATTTTTGTGGCATGAAGAACTATGTTATATGCTACCAAGGAAGACCTCGAGGTGAAAGTGGTAAAGTAAATGTACATGGATTTGTTGATGCCGACTAGGCTGGAGATCTGGATCGATGGAGGTCGACCAACAAATATGTCTTCAAGATGTTTGGTGTAGCAATAAGCTAGATGAGTAAGCGACAGACGGTCATAGACGTGTCAACATGAGAAGTTGAATACATGGTGTCCACTTAGGGAAGAAAAGAAGCGGTATGGATGAAAAGGTTGTGTTCAGGAATGAGGTTTGAGAAGAGAGCTATGAAGGTAATTTGTGATAGTCAAAGCGCAATATTTCTGGAAAAGAACCTTGCTTATCATTCGAGTACTAAACACATTGATGTACAATACCATTTCGTAAGAGACATGGTGGAGAGTAACAAGGTGTTGTTGGAGAAATCAGACAAACTGGAAAACATAGCAGAGTCATTGACCAAGTCTGTGTTGATTAATTGGGTTGGTTTTCATTGATGTCAACCATTGAAGCAAGTTTGGTAGAAAATTTCAGTAGCCCCAATAGTATGATTAAAGGAATTTAGTTTTATTGATGTATAATGGTATGAAGTTTAATATATTTGCAGGTAAGACTATTCTAGATGGATAGTACATGTGATACAATTTTTGGTGATATGTGGAACGTCACATAACTCCTCACGAGTAGAGAATTATGGCCTAGTGAAGTTGGAGAACCCTCATGATTTATCTAGAAGGTAAAAGAAGTCAAATTATTCTAGAAGATCCTAGAAGAAGTTGACCAATCAAAGTGGTTATTCATGGGTTAAGTGGTTGCAATAAGAAAACAATTAAAAATAAATTAGTTGCAACTAGAAGTGGAGATTTTACTATTTGTGGATAAAGTGGTTAAGTGGACAAAGTGGTTAAGTGGATACTTATAGAGGAAGTTACTTGTAGAGTAAAAATAAGAGAGCAAGGGTCTTTTATGAGTATGATCTTTGAGCATATTGAATATCCAATTGTGAAAGGTTATTTGGGCAGGTATTATTGATAGAGAAAATTCGCAAAATAAAAAGTGCGGTAGAAAAAGTGCAGTAGAAAAATCGCTGAAAAAAATTGCAGCAGAAAAACCGTGGCATAAAAACTACGGTGAAAAAGTGCAGCAGAAAAAGTGTGGCAGAAAAATCCCAACAGAAAAAGTTCAGCAAAAAAAGCGGGGCAGAAGAATCGCGATAGAAGAACCATGGTAGCATAATCGCGGCAGCTGAACCCTGGCAACAGAATCGCAGAAACTTATGGTATTTGGTTTATGGAGAGTATTGTGTATTTCTAGAGGTATCTTGTTGGTTATCTTGGTGATATTGTTGAGAATTGTCTTGGTGATTGATATTGGTAAGTATATATGATTTGGATGATGAGATTGATGTGACAGGTTGTGCGGTGCATAGGTAATGCACTTGTGTTGCTATAGTTTGATAGTTTTCTTTATGTCTACAAGTTGGGTCTTGTACTTGAGGGTTGGATTCCTCTTCTCAGTTAGTACTGAGATTTGCAGGCTAAGTCTTTCATTGAGAGTCGGTTCTCTTGTGGAGTTGTTTCTTTATTCATTTGTTGTTGAAAAAACCCCCAAGGATTGTAGTTCATAATATAAAAGAAAATTGTACATATATCTTGTGTTCCTTGTATTCTTCATGATTATGGTTTATTAATGATATTTTTTGATGAGATATGAGTACATACAACTTGTTATAAATGAAAGTAATGGATGATGAGTAAATGGTGATTGTTAACTAAGGTGTTTTGTAAAGGAGTAAAAAGAGCCCTACGCTGATTCACCCCCCCTCTCAATGTGGTCGGTGTATCCAACAGTATGTGAGTGTTGTGAAGTTCTATTGGTGCAGAGAGGAAATGGGCATTGATTCTCTAGGTATGTGAATGAAATTTTAGGAATCTCCTATTTCAGAAAATAAGACAACAAGTGGGAGAATGTTGGGTTGTTATATTATTTGCAGTGAAAGTCTAGTCGGGGTAGATCGACTGGCGGTCAAAGGTCGAGGTGGATCGATAGAATTCAAGGTCAAGGTGGATCAATAGAAAGTCAAAGTTCGAGGTAGTCAACTGAGTAAAGTTGAAGTTGAATATATCTTAATCAATTCTACCAACAAGAGGTTAAAGTGCGGGTGTGAGACGACCGACTAGAGACCGAATGAAGGCCTACTAGTAATTCGACTATAACATAATCCCAGGATTTGCAATATTTGTAACCAATTATATGCTGTAAAAAAAAATGGGCACCAATATTTAGGGGTTTTCCTATTGTAAATCCTATAAATAGGCATGTTGTAAGGTCGTAAAGGCTAATGCAAAATATGTAAGTCAGATTGGCTACAGGGTTGTTCTTGCACATGAAAGAGGGTATGATGTTGATTGTGTCTTAGGTGTGGACCAAGGTTAAACATGTAACCTTTTATTCAGATTGAATAAGACAACAAGAGAGTAGAATGCTCAAGGAATGTTGGTTTTCCTGGTTAAGGGTTTCCAGTGTAAAATCTCGGTGTACTATGTGATTGTTTGTGTCATTTGAATTATTGATTAAATTATTCTTCTCTTATATTAGGTTTAGTGTGGAAGTGTCTCTCATTTCCTGACATAATAATGCCTTATCTTGATCATTTAAAAGAAAATATGCCAAAAAATTGTTCTGACAGTTGGTTGGTTGACAGGATATAAGAGAAATATGTTGTGTCTGGTCGTAACCCATGTGGAGAAGATATGGATGCACTAAAAATAGGGATTGTGTGCAGCAAATCTATCATAACCACTCTAAGTACCACATTCAATTTATAATATTGCACATTTTAATTGTAACATGTATTTTTTTTTTATTAATGCTTGGGTTATTGGACATATGACACCAACCTGTGTTTGCATTTTTACAGGTGCATTTGATCCCATCTATGTGGGAATATGGACATGATTTTCACATTGAGTATGTCAATGATGGACACATTATACAAGATTGCGAAGTGGAGGTCAAGTTCGACCAATATAGTCATGATAGCCACCATGATCAAAACCTAATAGAGGGTAAGTTATGTTACATTGGAAAGATACAAGAGATCATGCAAGAAGAATTCTGATCTTTTCAATGTGTTATTTTTTGTTCTAAGTAGTAGGATACCTTTGACCGAAGAAATCTAAAGGAACATCGTGATAGTGGAATAATATACATTAACTCTAAAAATATGTGGGTTGAATCTACAAAGCCTTATATTTTATCAAATCATTGCAACCAAGTTTTTTTTTACCCAAATGTGTTGGATGGGGATTGGTAGTTCGTACTAAGACATGATCCAAGACACAAATGTATTTTTAAGAATAACAATGTTATAATTCCAAGCGAGGAAGATAATAAAGGTGATGTCAATGAAGACTGATATTTAAATGCTTTGTTTCGACATTTATATTTTGGATGTGTCATTTTATTATGGCTATCTATATTGGCCAATTTTGCTTTTTTTCTTCATTTTATAGTGTTGGATATGAAAATTTAACAACCATTTACAACCACCATGTAGAAAATAAATTAAAGAGTATAAGCATAAGATGTGCTTTTGATATATTTTATTGTCATATTTATTGTTTATTATAGAAAATTTATGTTGTTTTGTATTAACATATGTTTTTGTTAACATGTCAATTACTAAGCATTAATTGAGATATCACAAAGTTGGTGATGTATTCATATAATACAAATGTTGGGTTCCTTTTGGCACAAGGGTGAGCAAAAGGAGGTCCCGTAACTACCCTTGTAAGCTAACAAGGCATAACATAAAGATGGTTAGCAAGTTAGTGAACCTGCAAGTTAGAAAACGAGATATAAAGCAAGCAAATAACAACTAAGAATGAGAAACCAAAATAAACTAACATAAATAAGTGATGCATCAAATTGAACAAATGAAATGGTTACCCAATAGAACTGAATCTTCGAATTGGGTGCACCAAGAGGAGAAACATGGGACAATGAATCCCCTATTCCTCCTAATGGAGGGTCCTTTGATACCTCAAAAAACTAGATCTATCACTCTCCAATGGTGAGTCTACAATGGTGAAAAATACCCAAAGCTTAGCTTCACAAGTGGTGTAAAGCTAGCTCTATGCTACACTAGCTCAAAACTAATGGCTCAAGGGAAAAATGGATTTCTCCAAGAGAATTATGAGCAGCATAACAATGTTATGGATTCTTCTTCTTTTTTGCATACAATGATCCTTTATTTATAGGTGGATGGCAAGATATTTTTCAACTAGTTACAAGTGTGAATGGGAGGCCTTTGGAGGTACCTCCCATCACTTTCAATGATCCCAAGGTGGAATTTTAGGGATATTTTGGGGTATGGTTGAGATCTACTTCATACCAAAAGTGGTTGAGGCCCATCCAAAATAATTAATGCACCATTTCCGCATATGTGTTTCTTGATTATCAATCGTGTGGACCACACTCTATACATGTTCGAAGTTGTTTTATCCTGCACGGATGTGCGCACATTGTCTTTGTTGAATGTGCGCAAAAATTCAGGATCTTTTTTGCATAGTTTTGTGGGTATATTTCAAATTGAATGTGATCCTTCCATCATTATTGGTAGTATGGTGTGTTGGTTTTTTCATCCATTGTCTATATTTTTCTGGAAAAAAAAATTGGTGATAACAGATGCCCTCTGATGTACAAGGTTAGGATCATACGTATAGCCAAAATAAATCAATGTTTCTTTCTGTTGAAATTGTTGTAACAATAAAAGAGTTGTAGCTATCATTGAAGAGGGATGGTAGGAACGTCTTGTTGGAGGAAGAGGGGATTCATAGTAGTGTCAGAAATACTCTGGAAACTGAAATGTAAAGAGGTATCTTTGTACAAACGAGGCAAGAATTCCCCATGCTTGTCTCATGAAACCAAAACAATATGAGTGTAACTAAAAACATTTGATGAAATGGATATGTCCATCACCCTCAGGGGCGCCAATAATGACAGATGATTTTCTAGGGAATGAAATAGATCTGAATCGAGTGGTGAACGAATTGGAGGCATTATGGCCTATCAAATTCAAAGGTCTTAGGCTGCTACTAAAAAATGCAACGGTCACATAGTAAGACCCGCCATAACATGAAAATTTGTTGGAGTCGAATTTTATGGGGATCAATGACGTTAGAAAGCAATAATGACTCTCTATGTGCAATCCAAGACTACTCATTGATAGTGGAATGAGAGCCAAGATATTGCCACCTTCCTGGAAACTTGTGTTGATGTCGACAAGGAAGGGGGCGCGACTGTAAGAAGCAAAGGGCTTCTTCACATTGATTTGATCAAAATGGTGTCAAGAATGGTATTGAGGGAAAGATGGATGAAATGGTGACATGGATGAAGCTCAAACTATGTGGGACGTAAGAACTAACATTGGTGGGGGGAAATGGGATGATGGAAGAAATTGTAAAATATGATCTGATGTTAGGGGGACAATTAGATATTAGGTAAACGGTGTTGAATGTGTGAGATTGCAAAGGAATGGATGATAGGTCCAAATACATATATTTGGGACAAGAGTGTCGATGATCTTTGGTATTTTTCCATGATAGACATATCTTTGCAGAGATAGTGATGAAAATGAAATTCGCCAACCAAGGGTGACATGGATTGTTGTGTGCCAACGAAAAAGACACCATCTGTTGCGATGGAAAAAAATCTATTCTACTTGTTGAAATTTGAAATGTGTTTTATACAATTACCAAATAAATAAAGAATAATTGGGTTGAAAGTACATGTACAAAAACATGTTCCTCAGTGAATAATGGCATGGCCTTATGGGGCACAAGTAGGGGGATGTAATTGATGAAGGGTGGGGGCCCCATGGGTGGGTTTTTGTACCAGTGAGATGGATGGAGGATGAAATTGCAGATGGGCAAATGATGTTCGATGATATGGAGGGTTAATGATAATGTGGAGGTGCATTTAATGTAAATAAAAACATTATGTGGGAGTCCATAATGGGGTGGTTAACATGATGATGAGGAAGAAGTATGAAGTTCTTACTCTGGTGTGTAACACTACCAGGACTCTCGATCCTAATGGATAGAGAAGCATGAGTGTCAATATGCCAAAGGGTAACTATATGTGGGAAAACTCATGGAGGTGAAAATGATACCAGTTGATAGTACCCAAATACAATGGAGGTGATGGTACCATAGAGTTGGGTGTGGGGATCCTAAGGATAAATTTCAAGGGGTGTAACTGGGATATGCAGTTGTTTGTAGAGGGCATGAGTGCATGTCAGTTTTGAACATATACATGAAAGGGCCATAGGGTGGCCAAGATAGAATGGGTTGTATATTGTTGGACCAAGCACATGCACACACAAACATCCAATACCCGAATTGAAAAATATCTGATGATCAAGAACATATGAAATTTATTTGATAGAAATGATAATGAGTAAATGTACCTGAGCTTTTGACATTGGTGGGAAAAATGGTCCCTTCATGAAAATTTTGGGTGCCCCTAGAAGGAGGCCAAGGAAAAATGAGTTCCTAGAAGAGGTAATTCCTAAATGAGGGTAGGGTACGATGAGTTCCTAGAAAAAGGCACTCCCTAAGGGAGGCTAGGGAACCATGTATTCATTAAAAAGGCACTCCTTGAAGGAGGTCATGAAACAATGAGTTCCTAATAAAGGCACTCCCGGAAGAAGCTCGGGGAACCATGGGTCCCCTAAAGAGGCACTCCCTAAGGGACACCATGGAACAATGGATTCCTAAGAAAGGCATTCCCTGAAGGAGGTTAGGGAACCCTGGGTTCCCGAAAAAGTCACTCCATGAAGGAGGCCACGAAACAATGGATTCTTGAGAAAGTAACTCCCTTAAGAGGGTCAGGTAACCATGGGTTCCTGAAAAAGGCACTCCCTGAGGGAGGCCATGTTTCCTTATGGGGGAACTGAAAATGACCAAGGATAAGGGGGCCTTTCCACAAGAATTAATGAAATTGTCTTGGTGGATCATTCCAATTAGTCCATGTGGCTTGTAATCGCATGATATCTAGGGGAACTAGACACAAGGTGGTGCTATAATGGTTCCCATGAAGGGTATATTGTGAGATGGTGTTGTGTCAAGAGATAGGTCTTATGGGACCAAGGTGGGAATGAGTACTTCCCCCTGTATTATAATATGAGGATTGGGGGAAGAGTTTTTCCCAAATACCTAAGATTATGGACCAAAGGTAAAATAGTAGACAGTTTAAAGTCGAAAATCAACAAAAGAGGATCTGAAATAGTGTATCGGATCCATTATTTTTTGTAATATATATTGGGGGGTTGGAACTTTAAACTGTGTGGCAACATCTCCTATATGGGCATGATTGGTCATCATGGAACCGGTGTCCCTGATATCCCTATCAATGACAAGAGATGATTTTATTTGAGAGGGAGTAATGACATTATCAAGGGAGATAATATTAGATGGTGCACCAATTGAATTGTTAGCACCCTTCCAGTAGTGGATAGGAGAACCTAGATGGAGTTTATCACTATAATCACTAGAAGAAGTAGTGGCCTCAAATAATTCTTCATCTTTTGGGAAGAATGTATTTGATATTTCATGGTTTCTTTGGGATTTGTGGGAAGAAACATGCATGGATGGCCCCAAGGATGAATAAATTTGCCCATCCTCCAAGCCTAAGTGGTGAGGAGGTGATTCTAGAGGCATGGACTCATTTTTGGGTGGAGTGGATGTTGCATGACTAGTGGCAGTGGACACATAGTGCATGGACTCAATGTGAGCAACATGATGAGAGATTCTATTATGAGAATATTGAGTGGGGGGATCAGTGTATGAGATCTAATCGATGGTGATGATGTGTCCCTCATGTGGGAATATCATGACTCGAAAGAGTGAAAACACCATAGCATTCATGGAATATATTAAATCACGGCCAAGGAGAATATTGTAATCCACCGGCGCATCCATGAAAGAAACATTGATCAAAACCATATTACCATCTAACTCAATGGGGAGATTAGGTAAGATCATGTTATAGCCCTAAAATGCCCTAATCCTGCATAAATGGCCTTGTCCCTCTTACTTGCATGTTTTTCCAAAGCACTGTTAAGAAGCTCTTCTTAAAAAACCATTTTCTAGAAGATGTGCATGCCTTTCACCATTGCAGCCCACGTACATATGCTTGTTGCACCACTACAACTAGCATACATACACTTGTTGCACCACTACAACCTGCGTATGCTTGCAAAAGTTGCAAAAAATAAAAAGTTGCAAGGAATTCGTTGAAATTCACGGGCTATTGGAAGTTTCCCAACAAATCCACCTGTTATAGCCCGTCACCCAACCAAATAACCATCCTTTTATCATATAAAAGGAGGTGTTGGGGTCTCATTTCACATATAAGCATAAGAAAAGTGAAACTCTACCCAATTTCACTTCCCCTCCTTGCCCAAGATTTTGTTGCCTTTTGTGAGATATTGCCTCAGCATTCCCTCATCAGCCCCTTCTCCCTCCATTCAATCCATTCCCTTCTTTGAGGTAATCAGAAGATTGAGAGAAGGAGTCCATTCAAGGTGCACTTGGAGCATGGTAAAGAGGATCCCGAACCAGGTTTGTGGAATGGTGTCTGACTCATATTGTAAGGTATAATCTTTGTATTATGAATAAAAGAATCACATTCTCTTGTCCCAAATGATGGTGTTTTGAGTATTTTTATTAATTTATACTTCACATTTTATATCTAAACCTAACTCATGGATAGAATAGCATGCTTGTAGTTCTTTGTTTTCCTATATTTAGATGCAGGTTAGCCTTGGGAGGAGACGTTTAGTTAGTGGAAATTCCAAGCTTGATGATATCATCACCAGACGTGGGATCAAAGGTACAGTTACTCAATATCTTCTCTATTTTCTTTCTTTACATTAGTTTTGGTATGTTTGGGGTAGAGTAGTATTGATTGAATTTTAGACTGTTATTCTCTATGTCTACATCTTGAACCCTGGTGTAGTTAAAAGGGGGGTTTTCCTACTCTTAGAACTGGAAACCATATTGAGGAAGCCTCTAGGGTTTTTTAGGGGATTTTGGCTTGTTTGATTGGTTTGTTTTCCTTTCAAGTTTCTTTCATGTTTTCTGATTCTGTCAAGGGATTATGGTCACCTCCAGGGTGCATACTAGTTGTCCCTGCACTGTAAGTCTACATGTTCTTTTATTTTTTGAAGATATATACAGGTGTACGCACATTGTATTGGGTCAACCCGCATACATATGTGCTCTGCTCAGTAAATAGCTCACGTACATACACAGGTTGCTCATGTAATAGCCCGCGTCTCTGTTTCATGGAAGTTTTTGAAAAAGAGGGACTTTGCCTCTTCCCTAATTGAAGTTCACACTTCTCAGGGATTTCTTGGATCAGTCCATAGTCTCTATCTGTGGCCATAGCTTGGGTATAGGTTTTGTTTTACTTGTGTCTTAATCTTCTCATGTTTCCTACCATTTTTAGCTTGTTTTTAGCTTGAATTTTAAGAAAAATGAGTTGCATTTTAAAAAACAATTGTGTATTCATCAGTTTCTTTTAGCATCTTTTATTAGTTCTGCTTTGATTGGAAGAAAATATAAAAAAATACTTAGTTTGTTAGGTCTCTTTCTTTCTTTGCATTTGCTTTGCATTGTTATTGTTGACCCTTGACCAAGTTTTGGGAGATCCTTGGTCAAGTTTACCTATTTTGGGACTTTAACAGCCTGTCGAAAATGGAGCACAAAACGAAGAAGAGATCGCGAGATTTCGGCCCCTTTTTGGGTCCTTTTTGGGTCCTTTTTGGGTCCTTTTTGGGATTTGAGAATATGTAACGGGTATGGGAATGTCGTCCCATGGGTTTACCCATGTTTAGGCCTATTTTGTAAAGTATAAATAAGTAGCTAGGTGATATAAGTAGTGGCCGATAAGTTAAGTTCTAAGTGCAAGTAGGGTTTGTAGATGCTATGTGCATATTGAAAGAGACTTGCAGAGCTAAGTGCAAGTGGTTGTAACTGACTGTGAAAGGATTTCTGCTAGACCTAACTTGAGGAAGGAGGATCTGGTGAGGTGCACGCAGATCTCATGTCCTATGCAGAGTAGGTTTTTTGTGGCTTTGTGCATGTAGATGATTGATTGAAGCTAATAAAGAAGAAGAGTTGGTGTACGTAGACCCAGGCTGGGGGCGAACCACGTATATGATGTGTTTCTTCACTTTGTGTGATGTGTTGTAATATTTATGTGTTATTTTCTAAGTGCTTGATCTATATAGATAGATAAATCTATTTATGCTTTGTGCTTATGATGAATTTTAATGCTAGGTGAAGGGGCTAAGTGCTTGAATCTGCTAGATCTAATCCATTTATTTATGCTAAGTTCTTAAATACATTAGATCAGAGTGAATGTTGCGATGCTCTATTTTCTCTTCGGAGTAGATATTGGTTAAATAATGAAAAACTGTCGGTGCTAAGTGCTCTATCAAGTTTTATAATCACATATCTGTGTCCCAGCTAAGGTTGCAAACACCTGAGTCATGCAACCACCCCTACCTCTACCTCGGGTGAGACTTCATCTGCTCCGCAGGTGTTGCCGAAAGGGGTGGTAGTTAGGGTTTTGTTGGTGCGTTGTTGTAGCGTTGAGCATTGGGTCTACCCCTGTGCCAACAAATGGTTCTGTTGTCGGGACATGAAGTTGTGATTGATGGGAACTAAGGAAGAATAAGATTTTTACAAAGATCCGACCTGAAATTGTGAAATCTCTATGCGTAGATATGTTGCTCTAGTGCGTAGTACTCTACTTAGTTTGACAAGATATATGCTAAGGAAAATAATTCTGATCTAAAGAAAAGAGGTAAGATATGAAAGCTTTGTGCCCTAAGAAAGGTAAAAGTGAGAATTTTTTATTAAAAGAGGTAAGATCTGAAAGCTCTGTGCTCTGATAAAGGTAAGAATATTGAAAAGTTCTAGATCTGGAAGCTTTGTGCTCTGTAGAAGTAAGATAAGTGAAACTTTTTTTTTCTAAAGCATGGATCTATGCATGTTTGATAGATTATTTCCTAGCTTGAAAACTAGGGTATTAACAGATGAAAGAAGATTTGATATGCGTAGATCTGATAAGAATAGTGAAAGATATATTATACCTATGCATAGAAAGAATGTTTGGACTAACAAGTGAATGCATGATCCTAGAAATAAATGTTTGCAGGTTAGCTACCATGATCCTAGCCCGTAGTACATGAAGGGATGGGGATCATTTAAAAGAAAGAGAGGATTAACCCTCTGTTATAGTTGCAGAAGACTGGGACATATTGCTAAGGAATGCCCTGGGAGAAGACCTAGTTGTCTTTGTTGTAAAGTTATGGACCATGAAGTATTGGATTTCCCTAGAATGATTGCTAAGGTTGAAATAATGAATATGAACCAAGAAAACCCTAAGGCAGATCCAGAAACTAAGAGTATGGTAGAATCCCAGAAATAATTAGAGAAAGTATTGCTACATATGAAAGAAACCATGAATGACCATCGACATGTCATATTATCAGAGATCTTCAAAGAAAAAGAATACCTTGAAGCAAGAATAGGAGACTTCGACATTGACTGTGTTCTAGATGAGGAAACACAGGTGAATATCATGACAGAGAGAACTTGGGAAGCTATAGGGAGGCATGTTATGATTCCTTCATTAGGAGGAATAGGAATATTCAAAAGAAAGTTGATAAACCTATGTGAAAAGCTCACCCGGATACCTATGAATGCCAATGGAACTTCGACAGAGGAAGATTTTGAGATCATTAAATTTATTGAGAAAAATGCCCCATTTACCATGTTACTAGGAAGACCTTGGATTGAAAGAGATCAGGCCAAAAGGCAAGAAGAAGAAGAATTTTTAGAGAAGAAGAAGCAAGAGTTAAAAGAATTCATGACTAGAAGGATCTCACACTTGATTGAAGAACATAAGAATAGATCGAATCTATTTAACACCAAATACCCAGAGGTCAAAGTTGCAAGAAAACTAGAAGACCCACAGAAGATTGAAGTACCTATTCTAGATAAGGAAGAAGGATCACTCTTGAATCGTAGGAAAGATTCTCAACAACGCGAAGTAACTGTGCCAAAAGAAGATAAGAATCATAATGGAAAAAGGCATACCGAGACGAAGCTCACTGCGAAGAAGGATAGAAAGCTAAGTAAGAAGAGAGCTAGGATCGACAAGTTGCAGAAGGTTCCAGAGGGAACCTTGTAGAAGGAAAATTTGCAAAATCTGAGCTTCGTCGGGATATCAGAACAACGACACATGGTGAAGCAATATAGCCGTTGGGGACATTATAACCATTCGACCGACGCCCCGAATGGGTAGAAAGGAATTTATGAACAGACAACTCGCCATCAGATCGTTGGGACCACACCATAACGGATAGAATAGAGTTAATGAAGGGTTCTAACTCGTTGCAAGAGATCTGTTGCCGAGTTACCTATTTATCCCATCGCACCATGCACCAAGAAAACTTTTTCCAACTGAGAGTTCGAAGCCCGCAGACTAAGTTGATTTTTTATAGTGATCATCCCGCTCTCGCTCTCTACCCCGATACTGTATCTAAGTTACCCTCTGAACCCGAGATTGTTAACCCCAAGCGTGTATGTCGGATGAGTTGAGCATTGCAGAGAAAGTTGTTCAAGACATTCTAATTGACCTCATGATTGAACGATTCATGTCGATGTCTACAGGTGTACAAGCATCATCGACGAGAGGACTGCCAGCCTCTCCATTGACTGCTCATGGAGCCAGACCATCCTGGCCATTAGATGAAAAGAAGAACAAGCACAGGGATGATCTCGCGAATGCCAAATTGATCTTGACCATATTACCTGCCTATATCCCACCTCTAAGTGGTGCAGTAAATCCAAACAGCATGCCTAGAGATTTCGAATACAACTTAGTTATGGCATACCTCCCGAAGGGGATACACACAGTTCGAGCAGACCAAGATAAGATTGCATCATTGAATTTTAGTGATTTCAACCTTGGATATCGCAAAGTATATAACATGCTCGCCCCACATAAGTACCTAACCAAAACTAAAGGGAAGAATTCAAATATAATCCCCTAGTCGTGGACTATGAACCTCGCACAGTCCACCCTGCTGAACGTCATGAAGATTCCACACTTTGGTAGACACCAGGAAGTCAATGCCTATGTCAATATCCTAATTTCTTGCTACCATGGCAGCTATTTGTGGCTAAACCGATGTATAACAGTTGATCTGACATTGATCAATTGGATCACAGGGTTGAGTATGCAGGGACCTGATCCATAGGATATTTATCCAGGAAAATCCATGGATCGCGCTCTAGCACAGAGGATCAAGGACACTTACGGCGATGTCAAGAAGGGAACGTGAGGCTATAAGGTAGATTCTATCTAGAGTGGCGGAGTGTGCCTCTCCTGTCAATTGATTGCAGGAAAGTTAGTATGAAAGAAACGACCTACCCAAGTCATCGGTTTTGTAGTCGACCTCGAAACGAAGTGTGCAAAAGGCCTTCAGATGAACTGAGTGAAGTACCTGGTGAACCAGTTGGAACTCGACTGCAGAGAAGCACGGGATCAAGGATATGAATTTCATTTCAGCCATATCTTAATCCTTATAGATTTCATTTCCTGGGAGATGGCGGAAGGTGCAACCTTCCCGGACATCAAGCCATTTGAACCATTGGACAAGAAGTTCATTACACTATGGTATTCAAGAGATATGAACAAACAGTGGCAGTCAAATGTTGTTTTTCATACCTACTACAATCAGCTGAAGATAGCCATACATTTCGAGCATCACATGACTCCGAACACTATACACCGGTTCAGGCCTTTAATGAAGTTCAACGCAGATCGGCATTTTATTTACATCACAGCATGCGCTGATGAACACAAGCAACAGCTTCAATCCTACTATAAGCTGACAGAGGAGGACTTGGAGTAAATCACTAAGGACTGGTCGATTGACATCCTTATCCCTGCCAACCCTGTGGAGATATCCAACATTGACAGCGCAGGATACACCTAGACCTAGCAGAACAAAGAAGACCGAAGAGGCCCAAGGATTAGACAGTGCATCCGTGAAGACTGCTTCCATATCACCATAGCAAGGAGGTGATGGCGAAGAGTTAGATGACAAATAATTTGAACAGAAGCAAGGAGATGAGGTTGACCCCCTAAAGAAGAAGAAAGTTTCACCTCCAAAACCTTCCTCCTGGAAGAAATTGAAGGCCACCATGACCAATATGCAGACTGTCCTCACCTCCGATGACTTCGAATTCCTCATAGCAGCCCTACAAAATGATTCACTGGAAATAGCAGAGAAACAAGAAGCAAAGCAAGAGGAGATGTATGATCGAATTGAAACCGAACTCTGAGGGGTACATCAGGCCCTATAGTC
This sequence comes from Picea sitchensis, assembly GCA_010110895.2. Taxonomy (NCBI): domain Eukaryota; kingdom Viridiplantae; phylum Streptophyta; class Pinopsida; order Pinales; family Pinaceae; genus Picea; species Picea sitchensis. The sequence goes on from SNQJ01S0011080.1 coordinate 33,662, forward strand.
CAGTCGCGCAGTCTCCACTGCGCCGAGAGAACCAGAGTTGGGTGATGAGCTAGCCCAACTCCACCACCTAGCCGATACAGTCGAAGCTCGCCTTCCATGAGCATAGGAAGAAATAGAGAAAGACACCCAAACTTTGTCACAAGTACAAGGAGTACTCGTAGACAAACGTAGTGCTGCAAAACATGAAACTCTTTCTCTCCAAGCGAAGTTTGATGAAGAAAACGCGTAGCTACAACAAGAAAAGGAACAGTTGCTCACAGAGAAACTTGAAGTAAAAGAAGTCGTCAACAGAGAACTTTTCTCTGTGACAGTCTTAGAAATCAAGGCAGAAGACCAAGTTACATAGCAGGTGAACCAACTCGCAGAATCCATCCAGTAGCTACTGCAATGCATAGAAAATTTGGAGCTACGCATTGTACCTGAGACCCCACAAAATGTAAGATACCAAAGAGAAGAAACCACCCAAAGCACAGTTGAAAGGCTAAAGGCTCTTACCCTGGAATGTAATCAACTCACTAACCATTGTACCCAAACCTATGAACAAATCACGGAGAACCCAGAACTAAAGGCACTGCAGTCACAGCTCCAAGAGGCAAAGTATCAAGCCAAAAATATACAGGCGCAGTAGAAGCCCCTGTCAGTTGTGGAAATAATGAAGAGATCTCAAGAGCAGCAGACTGCCCAGCAGCAGATTCATGCTATTCAGAGCAGAGTTATGGAGGTAACTTAGAAACTCCAACCTATACAAGAAAAGGCTTACCAATTGTTTACAGAGGTAGAAGGCCAAGGAGCAAAGCTAGAGCAGGTTGTTCCTACATCTGAACAGTGCATGGAGGGGCCTGTGAACAAGGTAGTCATCCAAGAATTAACTGCACAAGAGGCCATCGCACAGCAACAAGTAGAAGCAGCTTGAGCCAAGCTTGAGACTTTCGAAGCAAAACTTCCTACATCAGAGTGACTCGGGATGAGTCATAGGTCAGTGTTGGGGGCATGTTGAACCTTGACCAAGTTTTGGGAGATCCTTGGTCAAGTTGACCTATTTTTGGACTTCAACAGCCTGTCGAAGATGGAGCACAAGACGAAGCAGAGATCGTGGGATCTTGGCCCCTTTTTGGGTCCTTTTTGGGATTTGGGAATATGTAACGGGTATGTGAATGTTGGCCTATTTTTGGACTTCGAAATCCTGTCGAAGATGGAGCACAAGACGAAGCAGAGATCACAGGATCTTGGCCCCTTTTTGGGTCCTTTTTGGGATTTGGGAATATGTAATGGGTATGGGAATGTTGGCCCATGGGTTTACCCATGTTTAGGCCTATTTTGTAAAGTATAAATAAGTAGCTAGGTGACATAAGTAGTCGCCGATAAGCTAAGTTCTAAGTGCAAGTAGGGTTTGTAGATGCTCTGTGCATATTGAAAGAGACTTGCAGAGATAAGTGCAGGTGGTTGTAACTAACTGTGAAAGGCTTTGTGGTAGACCTAACTCGGGGAAGGAGGATCTAGCGAGGTGCATGTAGATATCCTATCCTATGCGGAGTAGGGTTTTTGTGGCTCTGTGCATGTATATGATTTATTGAATTTAATAAAGAAGAAGAGTTGGTGGGCGTAGCCCCAGGGTGGGGGTGAACCATGTATATGTTGTGTTGATTTACTTAGTTTGATGTGTTGGTATATTTATGTGTTATTTTCTAAGTGTTTGTTCTATATAGATAGATAAATCTATTTATTATTTGTGCTTATGATGAATCTGAATGCTAGGCGAAGGTGCTAAGTGCTTGAATCTGTTAGGTATGAGCCATTTATTTATGCTAAGTGCTTAAATACATTAGATCAGAGTGAATGTTGTGATGCTCTGTTTTCTCTCCGGAGTAGATATTGGTTAAATAATGAAGAACTAACGGTGCTAAGTTCTATATCAAGTATTATAATCACAGATCTGTGTCCCAGCTAAGGTTGCAGACAACTGAGTCATGCAACCACCCCTGCCTCTACCTCGGGTGAGACTTCATCTGCTTCGTAGGTGTTGCTGAAAGGGTCGGTAGTTATGGTTTTGTTGGTGCATTTTTGTAGTGTTGAACCCCGGGTCTGCCCCTGTGCCAACAGTTATTCGAAAAAGAAAAATAATTAGCGTAGTGTTGTGTTTTCTTCTCATCTTGAAAGAATTTCAAAAGAAAAATAAGAAAGATAATCCTTCTTTGGAAGTGTTCTTATAAGTTTCATTTTTTGTAAAAGTATTAACAACATCAGTTTCACTATCGTACCTTGTGAGTAAATCAAGCCTTTAAAAAGTACACTTAATCTAAAATACACTAGACTTTTCTCTTTGTAGGGTCCACTAACTAGTTTAGGGTTTTAGGGCCTTGAATTAGGTTGGACAGGAGACTCTTCAAGGCTATTAAATCAAACATTGGAGTCTGATTTAGGGAGTGTTTAAGTCCAGTTTCATAAAATTTATCTAGGACCCCCTCTAACGCAGAGGATAAACACAAGTTCACATTAGGAAAGGCAACGGAGATAACCCCTCCAAAGACAGACTGAACGTAGTGGGGAATACATATTGAGGGTTTGTCTTGGGAGTAATACCGGTTGTGTTTGCCTACAGAGATTTGTGGACCTCGAATCCATTCGAGATCCTTTGTTTTCTTTCAGACCATTTTCTTTCGATACCCTTGATAGGCTTCAAACTTGTTATCCTGCTCATTGTGATCCGCTAGACTGTCGACTGTACCCGCCTGGTAACTGATTGTGAGTTGGCAGCGTAGTTTCTCATATTATAGGGACTTACATAGGTGACTTTGAGAGTATACCGTGGTACCTGGGGAAAATTTCAGATCACTCTTCGCAGAGTATACTCGAAGGATGCTTCCATGTTTGATTTGTACTTACATTGGTTAGTATCTCTAGTGTCAATTTGTGTAACTATCCTTCCTACTAGATAGTCGATTGCTTGATTTGCATTTAGGAACTTTTAGTGTGTGCTCTGTGCTCCCTATTTTTCCATAGTGAGTTAGTCAGTCATTTCTTTGGGTCTCTGACCTAAGGTGGTAGACCTCCCACCCCTTCGGTCATGAGGACTTTTTGTTCTTCCGCTTAGAAACATGGATCCGCCTATTTATAGGCGTTGTTTTTATAACACTCGTTCGCCAGAGTTAGTGTGTGATACTTTTACGAACTTGAAAGATCCTGCAAGGGGAGAACCTGTGCATAATATATTCATGTATAAAGTTCCCGACAATACCAACCAAGGAACCGCTTCAAAAGGGGATTCTTGTGGTTTTCCTATTTCGGAAACATTGGTGTCCCTTTGATGGCCACTTTGTACATTCCCGGGTTGAATGTGGGACTACCTATTTGGTTGGGTACCATTCCAAATGTCCTGAATTCTCTTGATACTTCTCAGTTAGGAAATTTATGTCATGAGCATCATCTTGATGTTCCTTCATTAGAAAATTTGTCTCCTCCTCCTTCTCACGTCTCTAGTGAAAGTACATATACTAGTAACTAGAAGTCTAAATGAAATAGAAAGAGGAAGAATATGAAGAAGAAATCACCAACCTCTGTGAGTCATGTTGGAGATGGGTCCTCAACCTCTGCTAGTCATTTTTAATACCAGCACCTAGCCTCTGCAAGTCATGTTGGGGGCATGAACCTAGTCCTTGCAAGTCATACTGGAGTTCAACAATCGACCTCTGCTAGTCATGTTGGAGATTTGTCAACAACCGATGTGAGTCATGTTGGGGATAAGCACCCAGCCTTTGTAAGTCATGCTAGGGAAAAAAGTCTAGTCACTACTATTCATACTGGTAATAGGTTTGTAGCCTCTGCGATTCATGTTATCAACCAATCACCAACCTTTGCAAGTCATGTTGGAGATGTGAAACCAACCACTTCTAGTCATGTTGGGGGCATTGTTTCTATTGAGAAACCTAGATGGATATGACATAAGACTAAGTTCCCTTGTAAGATTTGCAAGGGAGATCACCTTAATCATCTATTCCCTCACATTCTATAAGTACAAATATTGTGGTCCCTGTCTACAAGCTCTTTTGTTTTTGAGTCTTCTGAGGTTTCCTCATAGTATATTCAACCTTTGGTTGATGAAGTGGTCGTGTCAATGCAATATTCAACTGATCCCACTCCTCTTTTCGAGGGTGATGTTCCTGTATACCTTGTTGTCTCACATCCTATTTAGCTAGTGGTTGAGAAAGTGGTCACACCGATGCAGTCTTTGGTTGATCCCACTCTTCTCTTGGAGAGTGTCGATTCTACCAAAGTGGTCACGTCGATGCAATCTTTAGTTGATCCCACTCTTCTCTTGGAGAGTGATGAGTCTACCGACTATGTTTTTAGCATTTCCATCTCATCACTTTCAGAACAAGGGGGAATTCTATTCGCTTCAAGCACACCCCCTCCAAGTCCTAGGATGGTTTCCTTTGATTGGAATGACCTTATTGATCCTTGTCTTCCTTCTTCTGCACCCTTTCAAATAAGGGTTGAAATTAATTCAAATAACATTTACCGATGTATTGTAGATGAAGGAGTCTCTAAAAGTATTTTATCCTCCTCGGCTTGGCAAGCTTTGGGTTCTCCCGAGCTTGTGTCTTCATCACATGAGTTGTTTGATTTTGGTAGACATCTTAGTGAATATTTAGGGATTCTTCCTCAATTTCCTATCTCGTTAGGTGGGAATATTGTCCTTCTCAATTTTATAGTGGTACAGGGCCCATTATATTTCAATATGCTTCTCAGATGTGATTATGTATATGTTATGAATGTTATGGTGTCTACGCTCTTCTGGGTGATGCATTTCCCTCATAATGGAAGCATTGTCATTGTCGACTAGATGGAATCTGATAATCACCATCCTAATTCGATGTTATTTTAGGTTTCCCCTTTGTATGTTCCTAGTGTTTGTGTAGACTCTACCCCACGTGACTCCCAAATGAGCATGCTTTGTTGTCTTTCAAGCTCGCTTTGAAATTCTAAAGAAACATCCAACGGGACTATATTTATTCTTTTTGATATCGTCTAGATTAACTGCGAAAAGTATCCCCCTGGAGTCTTATTTAAGCCCTTTTCAGACTATCTAAACATGAAAATATTGTCGAGCGATATTTTTTCCCTTCACGCTCGCCAAACTCAAATTTGAAGGCACATATGTTCAGTGGTAGTTTACCCCTTTTTCAGTCTGGATGGCTAATTTCACAAATAAAGGTATTCTCTAGAAACTTTGGTTCACTAGAAGAGTATTCTCAGGTGTAATTTTAACCCTTTTTCGGGCCTGAGGGACTAAATTTTTGAAAAAGGAACATTCTCCTTGGTTTTGGTTTATCACCTTTTTTAGGCCATGGAGATTACTTACGAAAAAGGAACCCCCACAGAGTCCATAATTAAGCTCTTTTCAGACTCCTTAAAATTGAAAATATTATTGAGTGATCTTTTCTGTGTCACACTCATTAAAATGGTTTTGAATAGACATCTTTTCGGTACAATTTTAACCCTTTTTCAAACCGACTAGACTATCTCCGAAAAAGGTACTCCCTGGAGTCTTCTTTTCTATTTTTTCAGACTCTCTAAACTTGAACAAACTACCGAGCTTACCTTCTATGGGATCGTAAAAATTACATTGAAGGGGTCTTGTTGTGTCTTTCTCAATCGCATTTACATATTTACATATTTGGCCTAATGTTGGATCCATGTTTATCTCAACTGAACCTTTGAATCATACCTTATATGCAATCCTTGTAGGACTTCTTGCCTCTGTGACCTGACAACTTGACCCATGGAGGAATTTTCCCTGAGTGTCATTTTCCTGCACATGTCTCCTTGCTCTGAGCATTAGTATGTTCCTTGTGCTTGGAACTAGTATGATTTCTTGTGACACTCATTCATCCTTTGTAATGTAGCATTCTTTTATTCTTTTTCAAGCTCTTAAAAGTTTTGAAAAAGCCAAAAAAATCAAATATTTCAAAAAGACGGGACGAGAAATATGTATTATTTTTTCAGCAGCACAAATATTTTCCCTTAGACAAAGCACATCCTTATGTTTGTTCGCCAAGCATTGGGATCTAGTATGACCTTAGGAAGTTGTTCTCATAACATATATTTGTGTCCTCCTTTGTTTGGTTACTCTTCCAAACACATGGAGAGTGTGTGTTGCCTCTTGCATCGTGAACTTATGTCGATGTCATGTTGCCTGAGTCTAATCATCTTTCATGCTTTTTTCCAAGGGAATTTTCACTCAACCTGAGACGGCCTTTCTGCAGTTTGTCACTTGACCTTCATGAGTCAGCCATCCCAAGAGTCCAGTCAAGTCCAAATTTGAAATAGATGAAGTTCTCTACCTGATCATCGAGATCCTCATGTCTTTTCTCGACGAGTCATCGAAGACCTCACGATAGTGAGTTATACACTCCCATTGTACTCCTACCTGAGTTATGAAGATATTGAAGTTTTTTCTCGATATTTGAAGGCCTCATCTCCAGCCACAGGCATCACTAGCTTCTCGAAGATGAATATTATGCTTGCATATATTCGATTGATTTTGAGATGTAGATCCGTTGTGTATTTCTCACGGCTACAATTTATATAGTTATATGAAATGGATATGTAGAGTATTTGATTGGCAGTCATTATTTGCTTCATCCCGAGCATGGGTATTCCCACCTCGGAGAGCCAATTGTTGTTTTGCAGATGGCACCTCCCAAACTCTGGTCCCCAGCTCACTCGATTTCGTACATTGGTGAAGATATTGTAATTTATTTTTGCCATTAGTTGATGTTCTGACCTCGGACATTAGGGGGCATCTGTTATAGCCCTAAAATTCCCTACTCCTGCATGCATGGCCTTGGCCCTCTTACTTGCATGTTTTTCCAAAGCACTGTTGAGAAGCTCTTCTTAAAAAACCATTTTCTAGAAGATGTGCACGCCCTGCACCATTACATCTCGTGTACATACACTTTGCACCACTACAACCCATGTATGCTTGCAAAAGTTGAAAAAATAAAAATTTGCAAGGAATTCGTTGAAATTCGCGGGCTATTGGAAGTTTCCCAACTAATCCACCTATTATAGCCCGTCACCCAACCAAATAACCATCATTTTATCATATAAAATGAGGTGTTGGGGTCTTATTTCACATATAAGCATAAGAACAGTGAAACTATGCCTAATTTCACTTCCCCTCCTTGCCCAATATTTTGTTTCCTTTTGTGAGATGTTGCCTCAGCATTCCCCCATCAACACCTTTCCCTCCATTCAATCCATTCCCTTCTTTTAGGTGATCAGAAGATTGAGAGAAGGAGTCCTTTCAAGGTGCACTTGGAGCATGGTAAAGAGGATCCTAGACCAGGTTCATGGAATGGTGGCCGACTCATATTGTAAGGTATAATATTTGTATTATGAATAAAAGAATCGCATTCTCCTATCCCAAATGATGGTGTTTTGATTATTTTTATTAATTTATACTTGGAATTTTATATCTAACCTTAAATCATGGATAGAATAGCATGCTTGTAGTTCTTTGTTTGCTTATATTTGGATGTAGTTTAGCCTTGGGAGGAGACGTGCAGTCAGTGGAACTTCCAAGCTTGAGGAGATCATCATCAAACGTGGGATCAAAGGTATAGTTACTCGATCTATTCTCTATTTGATTTCTTTACATTAGTTTTTGTATGTTTTGGGTAGAGTAGAATTGAATGAATTTTAGATGGTTATTTTCTCTGTCTACATCTTGAACCCTGGTGTAGTTAAAGGGGGGGGTTTCTCGCTAGCATATCCCTAAGGGAGAACAAAGTCTACCATCAAAGGCTCTTAACTCCATCATTGATGGGATAAGAGTAGGGTGGCCTAGTTGTTTCCAAGAAGATGAGGACATAATTCATGGGGATGCCCCATCATTTATAATGCACTGATAAACTATAAAGGTGTTAATGGTGACACGTATTTGAAATGGGGTAGAAGATGGCAATCATGCTAGGATAAGTCGATCCAAATAAAGGGTGATGGTTTGTGATGGGTGTGGGTATACACTTCCATTTTCTTGATAAGGATAGGTTCTAGTAGACATTGTGGTACTAGATGTGGAAGGGGTGCCCCCAAGTCTACATGACTGAGCATCAGTTATGAGGTAGATTGGGTTTGAGGGGGGGTTACCCATGTGAAGGGTAAACAACGATGTCGAGGTGTATGGAACCTCACCTGATGGAGTAATGGGTGCATGTTGGGGGAGGGGTCATGTCAAATTAGTTTAAGGAGAACTACTAAGTTTATGTTGTTGCATGCACTCCAAAGGAACTACTTGGACTAGCTCTAGAGTGAGTTAAGGGCACTGATGGGTTGGGTGAGTATAGAGCTCATAAAATGGAAAAGAGTGATTAGTCCATGCATGGGTGGTACATCTATGATTGGTTTGATTATAGTTCTGGTGGGAAATATAAGTGCCCCCATCTCTACAAGCATTTCCCACATGCCATGGTCACTTATAGTAGGTGTTTCTCTTCTGACTCCTTGTGTGTGGTAGATGGCCAATAGAACTAGGAGAGGGGACCCAAGTTTTTCCTAACTAGGAATAATAGGATGGGGTTGTATATGGTAGTTTTTGTGGTCCTTCCATGGTGGTTGATGGTTGGAGAGCCAATTCCTGAAGAGGAAGGGATACTATATGGGTGGATTGTTCTAGATAGTGGTTCTTATCAAGGTGGACCCAAGAAAAGTTAATCTTAAAATAGTGGCACTCACTAGTGTGTGTATAGTTTGTATTGATGTATCAGCCAAATTGGGAACACCTCCCAATATTGGGGGGAGGTTTTCAGATGTCTAGAATGATGGGGATGTTGTGGTTCTCCTATGTTTATGGACTATATGTATATGTGTGAAAGTGATAGTGATAAGAATAAATGAACACTTGCTTTGGTAAATGTGGACTATCTCAACAATGCTTTGAAAGTTATATGTAATCAATCAGTGGTAATCATACAAAAACAAGTAACAATGTAAGATGGTTTGGGGTTTTATCCATGTGGGAGAATAAAATAAAATGCATGTGTCCTAATAGACCTATCATCCTTCCTCTAAAAAATCTTTGGGCCTTCCAAAAGAACTCAACAGTGGGGCATGAATCCACCAAAAGAGGATCTAGTGAAGGTATGAATAATATGTTATAATGAGGGGTGAAGGGTGCATATCCCGAAAGGACTGGAAATATTTCCCAATAGTCGTTCAAAATCTGACTAAGGTGTGATTGCAGCCCACAACCACCACATGGGTAGAGACAACCTAGAATTGGCCAGTAAGTTACCTCGATCAAGCACGGCATTTATATTTTCAGCCTCAGAAATCGGTCATAAGCTAGAGGCTTTCCAAGGGTTGGGTGACCCAAGGAGGCACACATAGAACAACTGGACCTCGGCCTTCGACCCTTCAGTATGGGTGTCTCCCTGCCTTATGGTGTAGGAATGATTGATTGAGAGGATTTTGGTACCCTATTTGGAAACTTATAAGTTTCAATGAGAAAAATATAATGGGGAGTTATTTGGATACCTATCCCCAAAATCGTAACTTAGACTACAATTTTTTTTTGGTGTTCCTCCTTTGGAGGTTAGAAAATGTGTTGATTACGGTTTCTTTTAGGATGTGAAAGTGGGTTGTGAGGTTGGATTCATGGGCCAACCTCGTTGATTAAAAGTGGTGTGCACAAAAATATTTTTACTAAACAAATGAATCCCTTCTGATCCTCCCTGATCGCTTATGAGCACGGGGAGAAGAGCATACTACAGTTTCAAGTATCTAATAAAACATCTTGTGAATATGTGTTGTGTGTAAGAAGTGATGGTGAGTGATGAATTTTAATAATTTAAGTGATAAATTGTTTGGCATGTGGACATTGCTTGGTCGTTTACAATTGTTGTTTATCTCTAACTTACTAAATTTCACAAACAATCCTTGCAAAAATTGAAAAGGCTCTAAGTCACTAGCATGGTGGACATGTGGGTCGTTACTTTTAAGCCTTAATGTCCCTAGAATGTTCTCTAATATAAGAAATATTTGAAACTATCCTAGATTGTAGACATGTGGGCATGTATGGGCCCTTACAAATATCTTTAAACTTCCTAGGTTGTTTCCTATAGAAATTTGAAACTATCCTAAGATTGTGCACATGTGGGCATGAATGGGCCCTTACAAACCTTTTTAGATTATGTTTCAAAAAGAAAACTAAATGGTATTGGCCTCTCCTAAAATGATTTATTTTTAAAGGTAGATGGAGATTTCTTCAAGCAGTCTCTTTTTCTGATTTCCAAGGTTACACAAGGGTGTGAGGAAAGATCATACTCCAAGATTGTCTAAATATCCTTCTAGTCCCAAATTAATGTGATTTTTTTTTTAAAGAAAAGATTTTAATGAAATTCAAATGCTAAATTTTAATCCATCCATGTGGCAACCAAGGAAATCAAAAAGATACTAAGGTTATTTTTAATCCCTCTAGAATTTTATGTGTGACTAAGTTATCTATGCAAGAATGAATCCCGAGCCTTCTTTGTGTGGCTTTTACAAAGTGCATAACATAAATCTAAGCTGCTGAAAATAATAATAATAATAATTGCACAGTCGCGCAATCCGTGTGAATTTTCTAGTAAAAAAGTCGCACAGTTCTGCGCGGTCAGTGCATTTTTTCTTCCTGAACTTCCACACACGCATAGAAATGGTGGGCCGACAATTCTAAAATGAATTCAGCCAACACATAGCTAAATTAAAGTGTTTTAAGGGTAGGCTAGGCTGGTTTTGGACCCTGCATACATTAGAAAGTGAGAATAACAACTCTAATGGCCTACTTGAGGAGGCATTTGGATTCAAATCCCCAGTATGGTCGCCAATATGTTGGGTTCCTTTTGTCACAAGGGTGAGCAAAAGGAGGTCCCTTAACTACCCTGGTAAGCTAATAAGGCATAACAGAAATATGGTTAGCAAGTTAGTGGACCTACAAGTTAGAAAACAAGATATAAAGAAAGAAAATAACAACTAAGAATGAGAAACCAAAATAAACTAACATAAACAAGTGATGCATCAAATTGAATAAATGAAATGGTTACCCAATAGAAATGAATCTTTGAATTAAGTGCACCAAGAGGAGAAACATGGGACAATGAATCCCTTATTCTTCCTAAGAGAGGGTCCTTTGATCCCTCAAAAAGATAGAGTTATCACTCTCCAATGGTGAGTCTACAATGGTGAAAAATACCCAAATCTTAGCTTCACAAAAGGTGTAAAGCTATCTCTATGCTACACTAGCTCAAAACTAATGGCTCAAGAGAAAGATGGATTTCTCTAGGAGAATTATGAACAGCATAACAATGCTATGGATTCTTCTTCTTTTTTCCATACAATGATCCTCTATTTATAGGAGGATGGCAAGATATTTTTCAACTAGTTACAAGTGTCAATGGGAGGCCTTTGGAGGTACCTCCCATCACTTTCAGTGATCCCAAGGAGGAATTTTAGGGATATTTTGGGGTATGGTTGAGATCTACTTCATCCTAGAAGTGGTTGAGGCCCAACCAAAATAATTAATGCACTATTTCCACATCCGCGCGGTTTTCCCGATTATCAATCAAGTGGACCGTGCACTGTGCGTGTTGTATGTTGTGTTAGCCCACGCAAATGTGCACGTGTTGTCATTATTGAATGTGCGCAGAAATTCAGGATCTTTTTTGCATAGTTTTGTGGGTATCTTGTCAAATTGAATGTGATCCTTCCATAATTATTGGTAGTATGTTGTGTTGGGTTTTTCATCCATTTTTTGTATTTGTCTGAGCAATTTTTTGGTGATAAAAACAATATTAAAGATTTATTTTAAGTTATATTTTATTTAAAAATTGATGATATTAAAAAATCAAACCTCAAGGAGTGGCAAGCATAGAGAGGATTATTCGCAATCCCAAAGGAATTATAATTTCTCTCTACGCATGGGGTCTTGGGATTGTTTCAAACAATTAGGTCAAGGCTTATGGCCTTTTCGAATGCATCAAGTTGGCAAGTTGACTAGGAATATCCAAGTTCATAATCCTTGGTTTCTTCATGTTAATTATAATGGATTTCATAAAGAATTATATTATTGAGGGGATTGTTATAACTAATACTATGTATCTCTCAATCTCCCTTCTTAAAGGATTTGAATAGTACTCCATATTCCACATTATGAATGAATTAAATAGTGAGGTTGATAAATGTGCCAAGGTGGGTTCGTGGCACGAAAAATGTTACTCTATTTTGAATGGGAGGTATCAGAGGCTTCATATCCCCTAATGCCTATACTAGGATAAATTAATATGTGGTTTTATTGGATGCACTAAGCATCAATTTGTTCATGGATCTCACAATTTTTGGGTACTAGAACCAAGGGATACATTCAGTGTAATGCATGTGACATGTTCAACTTGGATAATTTAGACTTGGTTGATTCATTCTTCTTTGGGGTTGATTATGGCTCGTGATGTGTGAAAGAATTTGAATTGCAATCTGAGGAGGGATGTTTGTGGTGGGAAAGTGGAAATATTGGTTGGAGGTCTTTCAATGCAATTATTGATTGTATATCATACCAAGTTTAGCCTAGTATCTAGGTTTCTACATCCACCATTTTTTCTTTCAAATTTGCAATATCCTAATAGTTTGATTCTCAATTATAAAACTCATAATCCTCTTGTGATTCACAACGATGGGTTATGGTTTGGTGATGTTTATTTCATCCCTGGGTATATAAAACAATAATGTGACACATGTGGAGGAGGAGGAGGAGGACTGGTGGATGATGACACGTGGAGAAGGAGGAGGAGGATCGGTGGATGATGACACATGTGGAGAAGGACAAGCATCAGTGGATGGTGACACAAATGGAGGAGGATCAATGGATGGTGATGCATGTGGAGGAGAAGTTGGAGGATAGGTGGATGGTGTAGATACATGTGGAGGGGAAGGAGCAGGAGGATCAATAGATGGTGTATACACATGTGGAGGGGATAAGGATTGGATGTGGATGGTGCAGAAACATGTGGAGGGGAAGTAGGAGGATTTGTTAATGGTGCCGACACATGTGGAGAAGAAGTGTGATAAGGAAGAGATAGACCATGTGGTGGATTAGAGGGTTTGGATCGATCCGGTGATGAGGTAGATGGAGTAGAATCATGAGCAGCATGAGCAGGATCACTCAAGCTCTCGATCAGGTTGACTAATTTGAAAATATGATGCATCAGTAATGTCAAGTCACAAGGTATATTCATCCATATAATAATTATCTCTAGTACCCTTAATGTGTCTCGAACCAGTGTGGATACCACTCCATGACTAACCATAACACCATATAGGTGATCCACCGCCTTTATATGGACTCTCTGATCCAAATTTTGTGGCATGCGGGGTCTATGCACTGTAGGATACTCCTTTACCTCCTCCATATTATCATCCTAGTGGGGAGTCTCATCCCCAGCATATGTTTCAATATCTACAAAAATATATATAATAATAATAATAAGATAAATGAAATAAAATGTTACAATAAATTACATGTGCATTAAATAAGACATAAAATATGCAACTAGATTTTTCAAAAAATAACAATAATATTACCTCTTGCATCTAGTGTCTCGGCTATTGTAAATATAATGTTTGGAAATCCTCTCCAATCCATCCCCGTGTAGAGGTATTTTAAAATATCGAGGGTAGGATTATCCTCTCCAGCAAAAAAATCACATACCTCCCTACCGACCGGAGTACATGGCCAATCTAGTGAGCCCCTCTTAGGCAACAATTTCCCCCACATGTGCATACATGTATCAAACATAAGCCTATGAGGGAAGAGGGTTACTCCTAGTCGAGTGGAATGAACCCTCTCAAAAAATAATATAAATAAATCTAACGTGAATGAGAAGAATCTCCTCCCTGATAAAATGGTGTGACAATGATTCAATGTAAAACAAAAGTATCTCAAAAAAATCTCCATCCACCTAATTAATCGAAGCCTTTGCACTAAACTATATACATAATACATCAAATGGAAAATAATTCAATACCCATCAAAGGTAAAGTGTGACAATATTATGATAGTAAAACAAAAAAACCTAACCTTCTCTCTATGAAATGTGTTCATTTTCATCTAACCACCGGGAACTTGGAATCTAGAAGTAGAAAGAATGTTCGGTCTGACATATCTCTGCACATGATGAAATAAACATCCTCCTCCATGGGTTGATACCAAATATAGGGACCGACTATGAATGTTTTTCGAACATGATCCCAATGACATATCAACTACTATAAAAATGGAGAGTTCCCCCTGAGGGATGTACCTTCCTCATAAAACTTGAGGAGGCCAACATCCCTCAAAAGGGCATGCGCCTATGGTGTAATAAGTTGAATGAACAAATCCCTCCCTCTCTCAGGCCTACCACTCACATACAAAGGTGTACATTTCAACCCGCTATTGTTTTTTCTCCTCCTCCTCCTCTCATTGTCATCATATCTAATTCACATACAAATATTTTTAGGCACATACATATAGATAAAATGAATTGAAATTATAAAACACACACATATATAAATAACTTGTATATAACAAAAACTAAAATTAACTTATGTTTGCAAACAAATGTTAAAAAGTAACATATGCTCTTAAAATAGCCCCTACGCACCGCTACCAATGCTCTATATCATAAAAACACCACCACCAAGAGGTTCATACTATAATATGCATCGCACTACTAAATTGTGAAATATATGGCCCCATGTTGTACTCTTTACAACACCGGTGTGTTTTTAGGATGTAGGGGCACTGCTAGGTTAAATTATTTTATTGCAAACTAATTGTTGCAATGTGTTAATACTAACGCACCAGTGAGTCCAACCAGATGCCCTAGTATGTCAAGTCGTTCAATATTTTTTATGATGCAGTTGATTTAACATCGGTGCATTTTCTTAACATGGACCTGCCGCTACACTAAATTTTATGTCCTGTAAGCTAAGAGATGTGCTTGGATCAATGGAATGCACCAGTGCTCTGGTGTTCCTTGAGCACCGAGATGTTGCTTAGAAGTGTGTTGTGTTTTATATAGAATTGATAATGGGGTGTCCAATGAGACGCTCCAATGTTCCAATTCGTTCAATATTTTCCTATTGTTATTCATTAAACTTCACTGGTGCATTTGGTTAATATGAACGTGCCACTACGCTAAATTGTATGGTCTATAAGCTTAGCAGTGCACTTTGTAAAATCGAAAAAACTGGTGCACCATTATTCCCAAAGCACCCACATGTTTTTCAATGGTGCATATTCTTCTATAACACATCAGTGAGAAGGCGTCACAAAATATGCACCGCTATGTTTATTTTTTTTAATTTATCATAGTTCTTTTCTTCGAATGGCACCGGTGTGTACTGTTAGATATTACGCACCGATGAACCATGTTTATTGTCACACTAGCACGCATTTTAGCAGTTCATCCCATAATATGCATTTCACTATTATATTGTGAAACAGTCAGCTCAGTGTTGTAATTTTTATAGCACCGGTGGATTTGTTGGACCTAAGGGCACCTCTAGGTTACATTTTTTGATTGAAAATTAAGTAGAGAAATGTTCTAAAATGAACGCACTAGTGCCACCATGTTATTGGAGCACCTATATTGTGTTTAGTGATGTGTTTTGTTACATAGAGCATTGGGCATGGGGTGTCTAACAAGGCGCCTTGCTATGCATTCCATTCATTATCTTTCTCATTGTGATTCTTTTAATAGGACTGGTGCATTTGATTAACATGGACACGTCGCTATGTTAAATTGTATGGGATTCAACCCTAGAAGTGTGCTTTGTTAAATAAAATGCATTTATGCTCCACTGTTCCCAGACCATTAGAATGTTGGTTAGCGGTGCATCATATTTTGTAACACACCAGTAAAGAGACATCACAAAATATGCATTGGTGTGTTCTGTTAGAGTCTATTCACTTATGCAGAGGACACACCACTTCGGGGCAAGATGAAGCGTTCAGGTGCACCACATAGAATTGGAAGAAAAAAAATTGAAAAAATGATTGAATTTCAATCCAAATTCAAATTTGAATTGGATGAAAATGAAAATAGGAAAGTCATAAACAATTTATCTGGACTCTTGTGTATTGAGGAAGCATGGTTCCACTATTGATAGGAAATGAAAATTTGTGGCAATTTCCTAAATTTGGAAATGTGTGGAATCTACAAGTGGAGCTATCGAACTCGTTGTAGAGAACCAAAAACATGGCATCCTTGGAAGGAGAGTGAGCATCGGTTCCTGCTTGAGAGTTTGGAAGCACAGGATGAAGTGTAATAATAAAAATCAGTTTGGTAAAAAAGAAATATTTACCCTACCACGATGTTCCTAACGACAGTGATATGCACCAGGTCATAATGTTCAATGGAACTGAGGCACTTTATTTAATGCTTATTTTTTTTATTATAACATATGGCAATGCTTCTGAACAACTAATCACTGGGGCATCATTTTTGTATGTGCATTGGGATGTATGTTCCTTATAGGTGAACTAGTGAAAAATACCTCCACAAAAACCTCAGGTTGTCCGCCTTCACTAACAACCTCTATTATAAACATGTAAAGAATTAATTTTTCAGGGAGGTTCTATAAAAACCTTCGCTACAAGGTGTTTTCCTTGTAGTGTGTGCAAAAGAAGGTAAGTTATCAACAAGGTGTTTTCTAATGTGGTACTACTCGAAGGGGTATCAACAGGGGTTACAAGGGTTTCCAAATAGGTGAAACCTCTTGTAGTTCATGTCTGTATTCTTACCCAACTATAGGTTTACCCACTTAATAACATATCTATATTATTTATAGATGTCGAAACACGTCTCTAGCTTGGAAAAAAAATGATCTAAAAATGGTGCCAGGAAATTTCTCTAATACCACTTGTGATGTACCAAATAGAAATATTCAGAGCATAAATCACAAATATTACTCAGATATATCATAGAAATAACAATGGACAATGGAAAATATGAATAGAATATGGTACATTTATTGATATGGAAGAAATGTTCACTTGCCTCTTTGAGGGGGCAACCTCCAACAGAGAAAAGCTCATATTACAAATTATATCCAAGACACCTTTTACAAATGATTCTATATATTTTTATATTACTTTATATCCCCTAAGAACATTCTAGAGAAGGAACTTTCTAGTAGGCAAAAACTTCTAGTAACCCTTCTTACGATAATTGTGTCGACGCTACTACATAGGCCTTATTTACTAATGATGGGCTCCATATATAGAAATACATAATAATCTATCTACTTAGGGTGTTAGGAATTTTAGGACCCTAACACCATTTTATGTAGTGATGGCACATTTTATAATGTCACATTCTACTAATATAGACACATTTTCATTTTACTTCCATGTTTTGCAACGATGGGATTCTTCAATAGAGCTTCTTGAGAAATGTTTGGGATGAATTCATATTTGTTGCGTTTCTTGTGACAACATGCACTCTACATGTCCTCCGATGTCCTCTTTCAAAAAAAAAATACTAAATGCCAAGGGATGAGAGACCGAGAGAAAAATTACCTAAGACTACCACGTATACTTCACTTTAAGATAGTCTATCTTTTCCATGGACAAGTATTCTTCTATCCATTCAATGTTTGGAGTATCCCCTCTATGAGCTTGATTTTTTCTTACTTATAAAATTCCTTTGTCGCCCACCCCCCCACCACCATCCTTTTTATTTTCCTACCATCACCCTTTAAATACCATTCATTCATTTTCTCATCTTTGATGGTCAATCACATTCTTCCCACGGATCATTTTTCTCCTTCATTCTTCAATGTCTTCCTACGCACTTTTAGTGAGTTTGTGTATTTAATTAAACCCAAGAATTTGGCATGAACATTGAATCCAAGCATCAAATCCATTTTGGACCATACCTCTTTATTTTAGTATTTTGAGTCTGTCAAAATATATGAAACTAGTTTTCTTCAAGTGTCTCGAACTTGGGCTCCCAATACCATTGATTATTTCCAAACACTTGAACCTGGATCTGATTATGATGAAAGTGTTCTCAAGTTTGGTCCTAGTACCAACTAGAATTTTTCATCTTAGAACTTGGTTGTAATACCATATGATCCATAAATGGTAAAACTATGGCATGTATGACTCACCAATATGGATACTAAAATGAAGAATTAATAATTAAATCCCTCTTAGATATTCCAATGTGTGTAAATTCAGTTTAATTTTCATATTGTAATTAAAATTCAGAAAATTCAGTGTTAAAGGAAACAATTATACACAACAATAAAACAAAAATTACCCTACAAACCCAATCTTTGGAAAACCAACAAAATATGGTGTATTTTGCTTTTAATAAAAGAGAGGATTTATATACAAGAGTTAACTCTCTCAAAATGTGATCATTGAGTGTTCTTGCTCTTCTTCTACATCTTCAGAGATTTGTTGTGACACTTATGGGACAATATTCATTCCACTTGAGACAAGCCTATATTTTTTATTCATCCTATTTGGCCTTTGGAAGAACCCACTATAGCTAACATTTCTTCCTCTTTTGAACTAGAACAATATTATTTTGTATTTTTGCTTTAATTCATACTCTCCTTCTGATTTTTTTTCATTCCCATTTTAGAGCTCGGGACTTGTAGTTCCATAAGTGGACAGACCTTGGTGTTCTAAGTCTATGTCCTCCATCTTTGGAACAATCTTAACTTTTCTACCATGTTCCACAATAATGATATCTTTGTTTATTTTTCGTGTTCTACAATGATGGCCACTTTGTTATTTTACTATCATGTTTTCCAATGATGAGATTCTTCAATAGAGATTCTTGAGTAGTTTTAGCAATGAATTATTCTTGGCTAAATTTCTTCTATAACCTACATTCTACATATCCTCTATCCTTTAAAAAAAAAACTTCTCCCTAATTGCCAACAGATTGGAGGCCAGGATACCAATTCCCTAAGACTACCTTTTCCTCTTCTCCATTATGGGATAGTTTAGCTCCACCATAGATAATTGTTCTTCTATACATTTAAGGTTTGGAGTAGTCCCTCTATTTGCTCGAGTTCTACTTACTTATAAAATATCTTTTTTCCCCAACCCCCTTTTTTATTTTGGTACCATCACCCTTTAAAGAGCATTCCTTTCCTTTTCTCAATGCTAATGGTCATTCATATTCCTCTTTGAATTCGTTTCTTCCACCCTAGGAGAGATGCAAAATGTTTTACCTCCAAGAATTCCAAGTGGTTCCATGTTAGGGACCTAACCTCCCTAACCCCTCATGTAGATAGAATAATATATTTTTCATGTAATAAAGGCCGACATTAGTCAATGAGGCCTATTTAATAAATATGAACACATCAATGTAATAATACCTAATAGAAGCTTCCTCTTCCAGAAAGATCTTCCTATAGAATGTTCTTTAGAAGATAGAATTAGTATAAATAAGAGTAGGAGGCATGAGAAAGCTTTGTCTTGATAATTATTGTAATAGAGCTCTGCTCTGCTAGAGGTTTCCCTCTCAAAGAGGCAAGTGAACATTTATTTCTTTGAATAAAGGTATTATTTTTGGTATTGCTCTTCTCAATAATTTGTTGTTTCCTTGATATCTGATGAATATTCTTGTTTATGCGTATTATATTACATCTAGTACCTTACAAGTAGTAGCATAGCACTTTCCTTAGCAGGAATTGTGGGTAAAAAATTTCCAGGGTAGAGATGTGCATTGTCGGCATCTTTAAAGCACAAAGATCTGTCATTCAGTGGGAAAATTTGCGGTGGGGAAAATTACACGCAGACAATATAGACAGTTTCACGGGGTTACCTAGGAACCAAATTTTTTCCCTCGTTGGAAACCTATGTAACCCCTATTGGTACCCCTCGATTAGTACCGCTTCAAACAGAATCTATACATGGCCATCACTCCCACGTACTGGTAGGTATATCAGGAGTCCTCTAGATCTCTTGAAACCATCCCTAGATCAATGGATCGGCCACCTGACTCCTATAGTGCCATCGTGAACAACACTCAGGAAGATACTCTCTAGTACCAGGGTAATTGGGTAGTATGGATACGGGTACTGTTGGATATATTACACACTCACCTAGAATTATTTTCCTAAGTTTGATGATCTAATGTTGAGAATGATTCCTTATATGAGAATATTCTCTCTAGAGAATATTCTCCTACAAAATAGGGCATTCCTCTTCAATTCAGATTCAATTAGACTAGTGGAATTCACCCATGCATGGAAACCTCAATTTTATCACCAGCAGTTGCAGTTGTCTCTCTCACTTCCACACACGTGTCTCAGTTAACTGATGATTGCATGGATCAGTTAACTAGGACTCGGTGGCAGTTCACTCCAATGTATGTCAGTGAGTGTCTATATCTCTCTAGATCACTACTATGGTGCATTAGTTACTCATGTAGCCTATATCTATTATACATTATTCACTCTTTGAGTGTGGAATACGGTTAATGAGAATTCTTCCATTCTTTCTCTCCTGCTTCTCTTTTCTCATATTTTCTCTGCAACTGTGTATGTCAATTCCCAGCTAGATCTATTATGTGCAGGATTAACACATTTACATGGTATCAAAGCCAACAGATTGCTAGGAAAAATACACACCATACTCTTCTTGCAAGTACTGAAGATTGACGAATACATTAAACATGGATTATTCGTCAGCAATAACTCTCACACCTCATAAATATTTGGAATGGAAGCCAAAAAAAATTCTTCAACTCAGATGTAGAGGCTTGTACCAAATAACTATGGAAATGGAAGTAGAGAACAATTCCACCGATGATAAAAACAACTTTCTCGATAGACAAGATATGGCCATAGGTTGTATTTGTTTGTCAATTTCTCCTGAAATTCTCTACAAAGTATATGATGTATCACAAGACTCAACTCCAAATGAATTATGCACCAGATGGGAGTTTCTATTCGGGAATAATGAAGATTGTGAATATTTCATGCATGATATTGGAAAGATAGATCCATAAGAGAAACCATCAGAATATCAAGCCTCTTATTTTGAAGAGTCTTCTACACAAGTATCTGGATAAATTTGCATTCCATTAATTGCATATGATGTCTACTCCATTTCAGATTTGTTTTCTGAATTTCATGTGGAAGATATATTTCATGCATCTCAAGATTCACATGTAGCACCTTTTCATGTTCCATGCATGCATCTCAAGAGAAACATGCATGCATCATGCATGTATCTCAAGAGACAAAAAGGGGGCCACACACATCAGATTCAATTATGATATTTTATGAGCAAAATTTGTAGAAACAAATTGGATATTTGAATTCCTCTCGGAAACATATCCGATTTCAACAAAACATCGTCTGAAATGGAGTCCAAGAAGTGAAGTTAGGACCATTTTAAAATCAACAAAATTTCAACATTTTTCCAGAAACGGTCGCACGGTTTTCAAAATTTCATCCAAATTTTATTTGTTTATTCTTCATTACAAGGAAATAAAGTGGATATGTGTGGAAATATCAATGGTGCATCTACTTCATCAAATCCATGCAGACATCTACATATTCAACAAGCACAAACTTGCATAGTTGTGAGGTCTTTTTGGAGTGAAGGACAAGGTTCCTTAGCAACGTCTTGTTGTTCCTTTTCATTTTTTTTATGCATTATAATTTGAGGGGCGGGGGGGGTCCCATGAGTTTTCCACTCTTTCCTCACTTTTATTTAGTGTCTCATTCTTATATGCATTGTACAATGGGTACCTAACATGGCCTTGGTTATCGGGACCCATTCATCATGTACACCCTACTAGTGTTCAGGGGGGGTGTTGGAGATATTACACACTCACCTAGAATTATTTTCCTAAGTTTGATAGTCCAATGTTGAGAATGATTCCTTAGATGAGAATATTCCCCTACAAAATAGGGTGTTCCTCTTCAATTCAAAGTTAGTTACACTCAGTTAGACTAGTGGAAGTCACTCATGCATGGAAACCTCAGTTTTATCACCAGCAGTTGCATGTGTCTCTCTCACTTCCACACATGTGTGTCAGTTAACTGATGATTGCATGGATCAGTTAGCTAGTACTAGGTGGCAGTTCACTCCAATGTCTGTCAGTGAGTGTCTAGATCTCTCTAGATCACTACTATGATGCATTAGTTACTCATGTAGCCTATATCTATTGTAAAGTATTCACTCTTTGAGTGTGGAATATGATTAATGAGAATTATTCCATTCTTTCTATCTTGCTTCTCTTTTATCATATTTTATCTGCAACTGTGTATGTCAATTCCCAACTAGATCTATTATGTGAAGGTTCAACACATTTACAGGTATGGTCGAGCCTCCTTAGTTGGTTCCCTAATATATTGGTCCAAGTACTATTGTTCGACCCGACACATATATTAAAGAGATATATAACAGGGAAAACTCTTGTCCATATGCACCCTGAAAATTCTAACCTAGGGGGAACATACCAAACAAGGAACAAAAAACATATTTTGGTCAAGTAACCTTACCTCCTGCATTCTCGTTGTGAAATTACTACACATTTTTTTCTATTAAGAATTTGGGAAATTTCGACACTATACTGGTACCTATCATTTAAAAAAAAAAATTAGTGGACCCGACCCCCTTTTTGGCACTCTTGTTTGTGACCCATCCCATTAGACTCCCATTTTCACCTTGATCATTATGGTACCTATCACTTATAAGCCTTGTTTCTGTGGTCCCACCCACCCATCCTAGCACCCTTATTTGACACCTATCCCATTGCATTCCACTTTTAACCCTAATCATCGTCATATATATCATTTCTCTATATTTTTTTGTGGACCCACTTCCCCTCCCTGAAATCCCTCATTCTTAAATGGTCACCACTTGCAACCAAGAAATAATTCACCTACAAGAAGAATCCAAACAACACAGGGACAACATCTAGAGAATGACTTCAGAAAATGCTTCCACTAATTCCAAATTGGCAACCTTAGAGGCCAATGTTACAGGTGAATTTGCAACAGTTAAGGGTGAATTGGCCTCCCTCACCACCACTCTCAACCAATGGTTAAAATATCCCCATGGCTCTCCCTCCTCTAAACAACCTTCACACTATGAAGGTGAGGACTCTTCCCTTAATATGGTCTTTCATTCCAAATCCCTTTATCACGACCCTCGTCTTCCCAGAGTAGAAGTGAAAAATTTTGATGGCTCGGATCCCACAGGCTGGGTCACCCAAATGGAACATTATTTCTCCTTGCATGGAATTGTTGATGATTTGGAAAAACTTGATTATGGTGTCCTCTATCTAGATCCTGAACGTTGGCAATGGTGGCAATGGCGTAGAAATACACGCCAAGGGTATGTTTCTTGGACATAATTTGTTGCATAGCTTTATAAATGATTTGACACTAACACCTAGTATCTAGGTCATTTGACCAAGTTGAAACAATATGGCACAGTGGAAGACTTTATATATTCCTTTGAAAACTTGGATTCATGAATGGAGGGTGTTGACACAGGGGCAGACCCAGGTTTCAACGCTTCAAAAGTGCACCAACAAAACACTAACTACTAGCCCTTTCGGCAACACTTGTGAATCAGATGAAGTCTCACCTAAGGTAGAGGCAGGGGTGGTTGCAGGACTTAGATGTCTGCAACCTAGATGGGACACAGATCTGTGATTACAACACCTCAACGGAGCACTCATCATTTATCGTTCATTATTATTTATCCTTTGTCTATAGCGCAGATAAACCCTAATTACAGCAAAGCGCAGTATCCAACAAGATCCAACACATCCAAGAACTAAGCATATCAAAATAGATCAGATTTGGCACTTATTTACATCACCAAGCACTAAGTTATCATATCAGATACATCTAAACATACACTAATACATTAATCATAAATCATATGAACCATAAAACAATCATAATGAACAAAGAAACCACAACATAGGATATACGTGGTTCACCCCCAGCCTGGGGCTACATCCACCAACTCTTCTTCTTCTTTATTGTCTTTTGTGAATCATCTACATGCACAGAGCCACAAGGTCCTACTCTGCATAGGATAGGATATATGTGCACACTCCGCTAGATCCTCCTTCCCTGAGCTAGGTTATATCACAAAGCCTTTACACAGTCACTTGCATTTAGCCTTGCAAGCCTCACACAATATGCACAAAGCATTTACAACTATCACTTTCACTTAGCACATTGGCCTCTTCCTACATAGCCTATATATCTATTTATACATTACAAGAGAGGCCTAAGCATGGGTAAACCCATGGGCCGACATCCCCGTACCCGTTACATAAGCCCAAAACCCAAAAATCCCTAAACAAGGGGATGATATCCTGCGATCTCCGCTTCGACTTGCGCTTCGCCTTCGACAGCCTGTTGAAGTCCCAAAATAGGTCAAACCTGACTAAGGATATCCAAAACTTGGCCAAGGGCCAACATGCCCCCAACACTCACTTGTGACTCGTCCCGATTCATTCTACTCTGGGTATTTTTGCCTCAAATGCCTCAAGCTTGGCTCAAGATGCTTCGACATGCTGCTTCGCCAAGGCCTCCTGCTCGATGAACTCTTGAATGACTACCTCATTCACAGGTTCCTCTAACCGTTGTTCGACTACAGTGACTACTTGTTCTAGCTCTGCTCCTTGGCCTTCAATCTCCTCAAACAGTTGGTAAGTTTCATCTTGGATTGGTTGGAGCCTCTGAGTTACTTCCATGACTTTTCTCTATATGGTATGGACCTATTGTTGAGAGGTGCGTTGTTCCTGGGATCTTTTCATTCTCTCAACTGTTGATAGGAGCTTCAACTACGCCTGTACTGTCGTCACTTTTTTCTTTGCCTCCTGGAGTTGTGACTCCAATGTCTTCAATTCAGGGTCCTTAGTAAGTCGCTCATAAGTCTGTGCACTTCTATTATTAAGTTGTTTACATTCCAAAGCTAAGGCTTTGATTCTCTCAACTATTCTATGGGTAGTGGCTTCTCTTTGGTCTCGCACATCCTACAAACTGCTTGGTACTATTTGTAGCTCTAGATCTGCTATTCTCTATTAAAGCTATTGGATTGCTTCAGCAAGTTGTGCTACTTGATGCTCCACTAGTTCTTCCTCCTTTTTATCTAAGCCCATCACAGAGCAAAGTGCTCTCTTGATTACTTCTTTTACTCCAACCTTCTCCACAAGCAGTGTTTCTTTCTCATTCTAGATCTGTGCTTTATCCTCTTTGAACTTTGTTTGAAGGTCATCCTTTTCCTACTATGCAACTCAGCATTGCTCTATCACTTCCTCTTGTGCTTTCTTCAGGGTCGTTGTGGCATGTTTTGTTTCTTCCTGTGTGCGACGAAGGTGAGCTTTGGTCACATCGGCTAGTCTGTGGAGTTGGGTAGGCTCATCTCCGAACTTTGTTTCTTCTTATGGCAGAGGCATCGTGGGAACTACGTGGCTGAAGTGAAGGGCATGATGTATCCCTCGTAGTTCTTCTCCAATCCTTTCATACATGGTCTCTTGCTTGGCTTCATTTTTTTGCAAAAGTTCTTCCAAGGCATTTGATATGGCTACAATGATGAAGTCGAAGTCATCGAGTGTGAGCACAGTCTACAACTTAGTCTTACTAGCTCTGGATTTCTTTCGCGATGTGGGTTTCATGGGAGAAACCTTTCTTTTCTTAGAGGGATCAGCCTCTTCAACAGGATCCCTAGGTGGCATTACTTCACCTTAATTCTGTTGATCTTCTTTTCCATTGGTCTCTTCTTTGTCTACTTTGTCATCACCTCCTCCTCTAGGATATTCTAAACCAGTTTCTTCTGATGTGTTGCTCAGCTTCTATACCTCTTTTGTCTTCTTCCTTCTTCTAGTTACAGGTTTATCATGCTCTTCACGAGTGGCCATTATGCTTCTGATTAGTTCAGGATCGGACAATTCTGTGGGGTCAACAGGGATAAGGAGCTATGTTGACCATTCCTTAGTTATTTATTCTAGGTCCTCATATGTGAGCTTGTAATAACTCTATAGTACTTCTTTGTGTTCGTCTTCGCGCCAAGTGATATAGATAAAATGTTTATCTGTGTAGAACTTCACAAATATCCTGAAACTATGCAGAGTGTTCGGTGTCATACGAGGGACATCCTCAATATCCCTCTTTAACTACAGGTAGTAGGTGTGGAACACCGTGTTGGACTACCACTGCTTTCCCATATCGCTTGAATACCAAAGCAAAGTTAACATCACGGATAATGGTTCAGATGGCTCTATTTCAAGGAAGGTCACACCTTCTGGCATCTCCCAAGCTATGAACACAATGAGGATCAGCAACCAACTAAAATGGAACTCATAGCCCTGATCCTGAGCTTTGCGATAGTCTTGGTCTAACTGGTTAACTAAGTACTTTGCCCAGTTCATTTGTAACCCCTCCACACATTTTCCTATGAGGTCAACAACAAACCCTATGACCTGTGTGGGTTTGTTCTTCCAGACTAGCTTACCAGCAATCAACTGGAAAGTAAGGCACACTACACCATTATGGATGGAGTCTACCTTGTAGCCTCGCTTCCCCTTCTCCACATCATCGTATGTATCTTTAATCTTCTACGCCAGGGCATGGTCTGCAGCCTTTCCTTGGTAAAAGTATTTCAGGTCTGGTCCTTGCATGCTCAATCCAGTGATCCGATGGATCAGCACTAGATCGATGGTGATGTGTCTGTCTAACCCCAGATAGCCACCATGGAAGCTCGACAATAGCAGATTAATGCATGCATTCACCTCCTGGTGCCTTCCAAAATGGGGTATTTTCATCACATTCAGAATAGTGGACTTCGAGAGGTCAATAGTCCATGGTTGGGGGATTATCCTTAACTTATTCCCCTTCATCCTAGTCAAACAACTATGAGGGGAGAGCATGTTGACGTTCTTGTGATCCCCTAAGTTGAAGTCATTTTAACTGCGTGTATCCCCTTCGGGAGGTACGCAGTAACCAAGGTGTAGTCGAAGTCCCTGGGGACACTGTCACAGTTCACCGTGTCAGACAGAGGCGGGATGTAGTCGGGTGTGGCATCCCCCAAAAATAAATATTTTTATTTTGTGTGCTGGAAATTTATTTCCGTTTTTGGCAAATTCGAATCTAGAAAAATTTTGCCATTTATGGAAATTCCGAATTTCAAATTTAATAATTGTAATTTAATTACTATGACTGTTGGGCAGAGATCTATTTGGACTCAACTAAATATTTGACTATGACACTTGTGTCACAATAGAATATTTATATTAACTGTAGGAGGACAAATGGAACAGCCATGTTAAAAATCAGTTGACCATGACTCCATGATTGGGGAACAAGTTGGAATTGCCTCTGGGTTCATGATTACAAGTGGAAAATAAAATATTTGTCCACTGGAAGCTCCTAAAAGTCAAGGATTAAGAAAGCTGCGAAAATCCCCAAAGGAGGGAAAAGACCTGGGCAAAATTGATAAATAGCATATGCGATGAGACAGGACACTGCCAAGTATGCGGGGAAAAGATTCCTGAGCTCTCTTGTTGTTATGAACACTGTGGATCAAGTGTGAGGCAAGAGGAGCTTGCTGAAATAGGATCACCTTGTTGTTATGAGCACTATTGAGTAAGTGTGAGGCAAGAGGATAATTATTGTAATTGAAGGACATAGCTGAGGAGGAGTTTCCAAGTTTTCCCTCATGGATTCATGGTTAGGCTCGGGGGTGAATCGGGCAAGTAGATTTGTCTGCCCTATTCTACGGTTGGGAGGAACGTGGTTGTTCCCTTTGTCTTCCCATGGATTGGATTCAGATATGTTAATTTTCCCCTCTCTATTATGAATGGCTATGTCTTTTGATGTTATGTATCTTTTGAAGTTGAAATGGAATAAGCTACATTCTCTGTCTGTATGACCCTTTTTGCATCTGGTGTATTGTATCCGATTAAATTGGAACTGTAACATTTTCCATTTTTGTTTGTTGTGGGGAATATATGTGAAGGAAATCTGTAATTTTGTTTCTATAAGTAAGTACGGAAAGGAGGAGATTAATGACAATGAGGCAGATCCTCTCTGTAGATACATCCCCAGGAAACCAAACTCAGATCCCTCGGAACATATTTTATAATGACCAATCTCTGATGGATTGATATTCTTAATCATGTATTTACATAGATGCACAGATCCAGTACTGTTGACGTTTAATGCATTGATTAAAAGAGTCTCTAAGTGAATATTATAAGAATTTACCTTATACAGAAAATTTTATCCTTTGTACCCTTTTGTGTGTGGGATATTCCTAAGACCTTAGGCTTTCGGAATTCTATGAGGAAAACTCAGTCCAACTCTCTTTTCTCCTTTCAGAGATTCGTGTATATTGATATATGGATTATGAACTCGCAAAGTTCTGAATCTCGAAATCCCGAAGCTTCCCCTTTTCACATTTCAGAAGTTGGTTACATAAGAGGTTTGGGCATTTGAACTCACGAAGTTCTAAACCCCAAAACGCCAAAATGCAAGACCCACCTCCTTTTCGCATCTTTTCAAAAGTTTGTTTATGCTGGATGTTGGCGTTTGAAACCCCGAAGCTTTCACCTTTCGAAATTCGAGAGTTGTAGTGTGTTGTTGTTTGGTAGTTGCATACCCCGAATCCCGAAATCCCGAAGTGTTTCCCTACATCCTTTAACCTTTCAAAAATTCAGGAGTTGTTGTGTATGGTTGTTTGGGGGTTACAAACCCCAAAACCCCGAATCCTAAAATCCCGAAGTGTTGGTCCCACATCCGTTAACTTTTCAGAATTCGGGAGTTGTAGTGTGTTGTTGTTTGGTAGTTGCAAACCTCGAATCCCGAAATACTAAAGTGTTGTCCTACATCCTTTCACCTTTCGGAATTCAGGAATGGTTGTGTTCCATGGTTTGACATTTGAAACCCTGAACCTCAAAATCCCGAAGTATTAGTTCCACGTTCTTTTCTTTTTTCAATTTCGGGAATTGTGGTATGTTGGATGTTTGGCTACGAAAACCACGAAACCTCGAACCCTGAAATCCTGAAATGTGGGTCTCACCTTTTCCTTTCTCGCATTTCTGAAATTTGTGTATGTCAAGGTTTGGACACCAAAACTCGTGAAGTTTTGAATCTCGAACATTCCGAAGTGCGGGACCCACCTTCCTTTTTTTTCGGATTTTGGAGGTTTGTATAAGTGGTTGTTTGGGCACTTGCACTCGTGAAATCCCGAACTCCGATTTTTCGAAGTACTTATCACCTTTTGCTTTTTTGGAGTTGTAGTGTGTTGATGTTTTGACTTTTGTATTCACGAAAACCCGAACCTCGAAACCCCGAAGTACTCGGCATCTTGTCACAATTTTGGGAAATGTTGTGTGTTGATGTCCGACTCTTGTACTCACGAAACCCTGAATCCTGAAACCCCGAAATGCTAGCCCACAGACGTTCTGTATTTTGGATTTCGACAAACAACAGGGTCCCTTGTTCTGTTTAGCACTTGTGATCATCCAAACCTGTTTGACCTCTGTTTCTTCACAAAGTTGTAGGAACCTAGAAGAAACTTATTGTTATGGGGACAACTCTAATAATGTAATGAATGGACTGGTAAAAGAACGTTGGAGAATTTTCAATTCCAGGTAGAGGCATGGAGTAACAGACCGTATTACCAGTCGATTGTATTGCAGACATAGGGTAATATTTTTATGTAGGGTTTTGGTCATAAAAACCCCAAAGTTGCTTGTATTGTTAAGACTGTGGTAATATTATAGGTACTAGTAGATAAGAGAGTAATTATAAATTTCAGGATCTTGATTAAACCTTGAAGAGGTGAGTAAATACTCATTATATCATCGGTTAGAAAACTTAAGTTGAATGGCAAGGACAGTCAATGACAGTAAGGACTCTAACAAACCTTCAGACTCAAGCCTTCCAACAAAAAGCTTACTTGCTTGAGATCTCGAAACTTTTCAAGGATAAATGTTCAAATAAAGATTTTTTTTTATGGTGATTTTGAGGTATATTACATATGGTATCAAAGAAAAAGTTACAACACTGGGCCTGAACAGGGCCACATTAATTGCTTAGTATACATTCTGATTTATGAAAAAACTAATAAATCTTTTGGATTACAAACAGAAAGCCTTTCTGTTTTGTGTTGAATAATGGCAGCCCAAGAAGGTGCAGAAATCAGAGTGGAAGAGAATCCGCAACAAGGACCTCCTAGAGATCTAAGACAGAACAGTGATGGAATCTCACCCACAGAGGTGTTGGAAACCATGAGAAACCTTATTGTTGAACTATAGGTTTTCAAGGCCGACAATGAAAAATTGAAGAAGGCACAGCAGGAACAGCAAGAGATAAATGAAGTCTTGTTGCGTAGTATAGTAACCAAGAAAATCCCAAAAGATGATAAACCTGAGGAAGAGGTCAGCAAAAGGGACTCCAAGAATTATAGTGCGAAAATAGAAAAAGGAGACAGTTCGTCTGAAGGGACACCTTCAGTTGAAAACAAAACCATACCAGACAAAAAAAGAAAACAAACAGACCACCTTGAAGGAGAATTTAAAAAGATTAAACCGGCTACTTTTGATGGAGAGTCCAGGACAAGAGAAGAAGCTGAGGCATGGTTGTTGGACATCAAAAAATACTTCCAAATCTACAACTATTCCAGCAACATGAATGTCAGAATGGCCATCTACAATCTGAAGGGGAAGGCTAGCATTTGGTGGCAGGACCTGAAATTGGCCAAGGGCCTAAAGGAGAAACAGTTGGAATGGTCTGACTTCAAGAAGTATTTTAAGAAACAATACATTTTCGAAAGCTATTATGAAAGGAAGACGAAAGAATTTTATGAATTGCGACTCGGACAAATGACGATGGAGGACCTTATAAATAAACTTTTGGAACTACTAAGGTTCGTACCATACATCCGAGAGGATAAGGTAAAAATCCAGTGATTCTTAAGTTGTTTACCATAGTCCTACAGGGAAAGAATTGAGTTTGACAACCCCAAATCCTTAAGTGCGGCCTTCAGGAAGGCACGAATGTGCTATGACCAGTATAAACGGTGGGGAGATTTTCCCAAGACTTAGAAGGATACGAAACAAGATGGAATGCACCAGCGGAAGAAGGGATACTAGCCAACTCCTTATCAGAATGCAGCAAAAAGTTTCCCAAGGAAGGATTTTCACTCCAATCATCTGAATACACAAGGTAGAGGTAAACCGGTAAACCTAGGAACGAAGAAGTTTGGGGACAACTCCTGCGAGCCATTAAAATGATGGGAGTGTGGAGAGCCTTATCTAAGGAGTAACTGTCCACGTCTAATTGCAGAAAACAGCACTATTGTCCACAATTTGCAGGAATCCTTGACAGTAGGAGACATGGGCAGAAGCCTGCATCAGATAAATGTAGCCATAGATGGTCGACAAGCTGACCACCAGACCTCGGTGGTAGAAATCGAAGGTAAAATCCATGACACTCAAATTTTTGTTTTAATTGACCCTGGAGCTACATTAAGTTATATTACTCCTGATGTAGTAGAGTTGAATAAACTTAAGAAACAAAATCACGAAAAATCTTGGCTGGTACAACTAGAAACAGGTGCTAAAAGAAAAGTAGTTAACTTTGTTTCTAATTTTGAGTTCAGCTTAGATGGTCAAAATATAAGGACCAATCTGAACATCCTACCACTAGGATCTTATGATATGATTATCGGAATGGATTGGTTGGAACAACACAAAGAAGTACTAGACTGTTATACAAAGATACTTGGCTACAAAGATAATTTTGGCACTATTAGAACAACCCAAGGCATACCAAAACCTTTATCAGTCAGACAAGTTTCAGTGATGTAATTCAAGAAATGTATTAGAAAGGGATGTCAAGTTTATGCCATCCAAGTGATGAATCTATTAGAAAAAGAAAATAAACCCAAGTTATAAGACTTTGTTGTCCTACATGAATTCAGAGACATGTTTGTTGATGAGATACCAGAATTACCTCCTAGGAGAGAAATAGATTTCTCCATAGACTTACCACCCGGATCATCCCCCATCTCAAAAGTGCCCTACCGAATGAGTCTACCAGAACTAACAAAATTAAAAATACAATTACAGGAATTGTTGGATAAAGAGTATATCAGACCAAGTGTCTCGCCATGGAGAGCACCAGTCCTCTTTGTGAAAAAGAAAGACGGTACTCTAAGACTATGTATCGATTATAGACAACTGAACAAAGTAACCATTAAGAACAAATATCCCTTACCCAGGATAAATGATCTGTTCGATCAAGTTGGGGGGGGCAAGATCTTCTCAAAATTGGATTTACGATCTGGTTATCATCAAGTTAGGATAAAGGACCAGGACATAAACAAAACAACTTTTCGAACAAGATACAAACACTACGAGTTTGTAGTCATACCTTTCGGACTCACTAATGCACCAACCACATTTATGTGCTTAATGAATAGCATTTTTAGCCAGTACTTAGACAATTTCGTAGTAGTATTTATCGACGATATTCTGGTCTATTCTAAAACAGAGGAGGAACATGATGAACACTTATGAAT
>SNQJ01S0011080.1:66319-85991 GCA_010110895.2 Picea sitchensis
CCCAGGATAAATGATCTGTTCGATCAAGTTGGGGGGGGGCAAGATCTTCTCAAAATTGGATTTACGATCTGGTTATCATCAAGTTAGGATAAAGGACCAAGACATAAACAAAACAGATTTTCGAACAAGATACGAACACTACGAGTTGTAGTCATACCTTTCGGACTCACTAATGCACCAGCCACGTTTATGTGCTTGATGAACAGCATTTTCAGCCAGTACTTAGACAAGTTTGTAGTAGTATTTATCGACGATATTTTGGTCTATTCTAAAACGGAGGAGGAACATGATGAACACCTAAGAATAATTCTACAAACACTAAGGAAACATAAGCTATACACAAAGTTCGACAAATGTGACTTTTATCAAAAAGAAATACAATATTTAGGACATGTCATTTCCTCAGAAGGTATTGTCATAGACCCGGAAAAGATAAAATCCATTATGGAATGGCCAGTGCCTAAGGATGTGGCAGATATCCATTCATTCATGGGAATCACTGGATATTATCGCAGATTTATAGAAGTATTCTCCAGGATAGCCTACCCTATCACGTCACTGCAAAATAAAGGGACCAAGTTTAACTGGTCGCAAAAGTGTCAAGACAGTTTTAACAAGCTAAAAGAATTATTGACATCGGTGCCCATATTGAAGGTACCAGACCCAGATAAAGACTTCACAGTATGCATTGATGCAAGTAAAGAGGGACTAGGTTTTTTTCTAACTCAGGAAGGGCACGTGATTTGTTATGAGTCTCAAAAATTAAAGGAACACGAGAGAAATTACGTCACTCATGAATTAGAATTGGCAGCAGTAATACATGCCTTAAAAATGTGGCGACACTACATAATGGGCAGAAATTTTTACTATTGACGGATAATAGCGAAGTGAAATATATGTTTAACCAACCAGACCTTAATGCAAGACAAGCAAGGTGGCTAGCCTTCTTGAGCGAATTCGACTTCGAGGTGAGACATATCAAGGGAAAGGAAAATAAAGTAGCGGATGCTTTAAGAAGAAGAGTCCATGGGTTATTTGAGATAAATATCAGCAGGGCAGAAAGTGACCTGGAACAAAGAGTAAAAGCGACGGGAATTAATGATGGAAATTACACTAAGATGATGGCAGAATTACAAAATAGTATCACAAACTCAGATAAACCAGATATAAGTATCGATAAACAAGGACTATTAAGATTTAAAAATAGTCTTTACATACCAGATTCAGCAAAGCTAAAATTAACTATTTTAGATGAAGTGCATAAGAAACCATATTTTGGACATCCAGGTTACCAGAAAACAACAACAGCACTCAGAAAACTATTTTACTGGCCTAATATGAAGGGCGAAACAGCAGAGTATTTGGCTAGGTGCCAAGATTGTCAATAGGTTAAGGCCGAACACCAGCATCTAGCCGGCCTATTATAGCCATTACCAATACCAGAATGGAAATGGGAGACCATATCGCTGGACTTTATAACAGGTTTGCCTAAAACTCAGAAACAAAATGATTCTATAATGGTTGTAATCGATAAACTCAGTAAGTCTGCACACTTTATTCCTGTAAAGTCTACTTTTAAAGCTATTAACATTGCTGAAATATTCATGAAAGAAATTTTTAGACTGCATGGTATTCCTAAAATGGTGATTTCAGATAGAGACATAAAATTCACATCCGCTTTTTGGAAGGAATTGTTTGCAGGGATAAATACTAATTTGAATTTCAGTACGAGTTATCATCCACAAACGGATGGACAGACTGAAAGGACAAATCAAATCATAGAGGATATGTTCTGCATGTATGTAAGAACAAAGCCAAACAAGTGGGAAGACTACCTACACTTGGTAGAATTTTCATATAACAATGGGTACCAAACTTCGGCTACGTTGAGCCCTTTCGAAATACTGTACAGCAGAAAGTGTAAAACTCCAATTAGTTGGGATAACCCGGCTAACAGAATCATGGTTGGACCAGAGATGCTCCAAGAAATGGAGAACATGGTAAAGAAAGTACAACAGAACTTGAAAGAAGCACAGGACAGACATAAGAGTTATGCGGATCAGAAAAGAAGACAATTGGAATTTCAAGTGGGAGACCATGTTTATTTGAAGGTCAAAGCCCTAAAAAGCTCGCTGAAGTTGGGGAATTGTGCCAAGCTAGCACCCAGGTTTTGTGGGCCCTTCAAGATACTTGCTCGAATTGGACCTGTAGCATATCAACTGCACTTCCAGCTAATCTAAGAATTCATAATGTATTTCATATTTCTTTGTTGAAAAAGTATATTCATGACCCTACTCATATGATTGATTGGAACTTGGTGCAAATGGAACCCGAGGGCGAGTTCCAGGTGCAACCCCTGCGCATTCTGAACCGGAGAGAAATAACACTTCGGAACAGAGTCGTCGCTCAGGTAAAGGTGCAATGCAAGCACTTTAGTCCTGAGCAGGCCACTTCGGAATTGGAGGGAGATAAGCGGAAATCTCATCCAATCCTGTTCCAGGAAAGGAACGAACACTGAGGACAGTGTTTTACTGAAGGGGAAAAGGATGTGACATCCCCCAAAAATAAATATTTTTATTTTGTGTGCTGGAAATTTATTTCTGTTTTTGGCAAATTCGAATCTGGAAAAAAATTTCCATTTATGGAAATTTTGAATTTCGAATTTAATAATTGTAATTTAATTACTGTGACTATTGGGAAGAGATATGTTTGGAATCAACTAAATATTTGAATATGAAACTTGTGTCACAATAGAATATTTATATTAACTGTAGGAGGACAAATGGAACAGCCATGTTAAAAATCAGCTGACCATGACTCCATGAGTGGGGAACAAGTTGGAACTGCCTCTGGGCTGATGATTACAAGTGGAAAATAAAAGATTTGGCCACTGGAAGCCCTTGAAAGTCAGGGATTAAGAAAGCTTCGAAAATCCCCAAAGGAGGGAAAAGACCTGGGCAAAATTGATAAATAGCATATGCGAGGAGGCAGGACACTACCAAGTATTCGAGGAAAGGATTCTTGAGCTCTCTTGTTGTTATGAACACTGCGAATTGAGTGTGAGGCAAGAGGAGCTTGCTGAAATAGGATCGCCTTACTGTTATGAGCACTATTGAGTAAGTGTGAGGCAAGAGGATAAATGTTGGAATTGAAGGACATATCTAAGGAGGAGTTTCCAAGTTCGCCCTCATGGATTCATGGTCAGAGTAGGGGGTGAATCGGGCAAGTAGATTTGGCTTCCCTGTTCCCAAAATCCCGAAGTGTTGCCCTACATATTTTCACCTTTCGGAAATTCAGGAGTTGTTGTGTATGGTTGTTTGGGGGTTTCAAACCCTGAAACCCCGAATCTCGAAATCTCGAAGTGTTGGTTCCACATCTGTTCACTTTTCGGAATTTGGGAGTTGTAGTGTGTTGTTGTTTGGTAGTTGCAAACCCCAAAACCCTGAATCCCAAAATCCCAAAGTGTTGTCCTACATCCTTTCACCTTTCGGAATTCGGGAATGGTTGTGTGCAATGGTTTGACATTTGAAACCCCGAAATCCCGAAGTATTAGTTCCACGTTCTTTTCTTTTCGCAATTTTGGGAATTGTGGTATGTTGGATGTTTGGCTACGAAAACCACAAAACCCCGAATCCCAAAATCCCGAAATGTGGGTCTCACCTTTTCCTTTCTCACATTTCAAAAATTTGTGTATGTCAAGGTTTGGACACCAGAACTCGCGAAGTTCTGAATCCCGAACATTCCGAAGTGCGGGACCCACCTTCCTTTTTTTTCGGATTTCGGAGGTTTGTATATGTGGTTGTTTGGGCACTTGCACTCGCGAAATCCCGAACTCCGATTTTTCGAAGTACTAATCACCTTTCACTTTTTCAGAGTTGTAGTGTGTTGATGTTTTGACTTTTGTATTCACAAAAGCCCAAACCCTGAAACCCCGAAGTACTCGGCAGCTTGTCACAATTTCGGGAAATGTTGTGTGTTGATGTCTGGCTCTTGTACTCACGAAACCCCGAATCCCGAAACCCCGAAATGTTGGCCCACAGACGTTCTGTATTCTGGATTTTGGCAAACAACAGGGTCCCTTGTTTTGTTTGGCACTTGTGATCATCGAAACCCATTTGACCTTTGTTTCTTCACAAAGTTGTAGGAACCTAGAAGAAACTTATTGTTATGGGGACAACTCTAATAATGTAATGAATGGACTGGTAAAAGAACGTTGGAGAATTTTCAATTTCGGGTAGAGGCATTGAGTAACAGACCGTATTACTAGTTGATTGTATTGCAGACATAGGGTAATATTTTCATGTAGGGTTTTGGTCATAAAAACCCCAAAGTTGCTTGTATTGTTAAGGTTGTGGTAGTATTATAGGTACTAGTAGATAAGAGAGTAATTATAAATTTTAGGATCTTGATTAAACCTTGAAGTGGTGAGTAAATACTCATTATATCATCGGTTAGAAAACTTAAGTTGAATTGTAAGGACAGTCAATGATAGTAAGGAATCTAACAAACCTTCAGACTCAAGCCTTCTAACAGAGAGCTTACTTGCTTGAGATCTCAAAACTTTTCAAGGATAAATGTACAAAGAAAGATATTTTTTTATGGTGATTTTGATGGTGATGCGTCTATCCAACCACAGATAGCCTCCATGGAAGCTAGACAATGGGATATTAATGTGCGCGTTAACCTCCCGGTGCCTTCCAAAATGGGGTATTTTCATCACGTTCAGAATAGTGGACTCTGAGAGGTCAATAGTCCATGGTTTGGGGATTATCCTTAACTTATTCCCCTTCGTCCTAGTCAAACACCTATGAGGGGAGAGCATGTTGACGTTCTTGTGATCCCCTAAGTTGAAGTCATTTTAACTGCGTGTATCCCCTTTGGGAGGTACGTAGTAACCAAGGTTTAGTCGAAGTCCCTGGGGAAACTGTCACGGTTCACCGCGTCAGACAGAGGCGGAATGTAGTCGGGCAGGATGGATGGAATTAACTACGCATTTTCCAAGTCATCTTGATGCTTGGTTCTTTTCTCTTCTTCAACTCGGGATGGTCCGGATCCATGAGCAGTCGACGGGGAGGCTTTCCCTCCTCTCGTCGATGAAGCTTGAATTCCGATGGAAATCACCTTCTCAACCATAAGATCGATTAGAACTTCCTCAACAGACTTTTGTATGGTGTTGAGTTTGTCCCACATGCGCTCTCGATATCGGATAACTCAGGGTGATGAACAAAGGATCAATCCAATAAAGCAGGTAGCAATGTCTCAGTAAACACAGTATAGCAGCAATGAGTTCTCTTGTTATCTCAGATACAATTCACGAAAGTTTTCTCGGTGCAACAATCGACGGAATAAGTAGACAGCAATGAAATGGATCCTTCCAATGGACAAGAGGCCTTCATCAATGCAGTTATATCCGTTACGGCGCAGTCCCAATATTCTGATGGCGACCTTTCTAATCATAATTGTTGTTCTAACCATTCAAGAACGTCAATCTAATGGTTATAATGCCTCCAACGGTCATATCTCTTCGCCATGGCAAAATGCCAATCTGAGCTACTCTGATATTCTGACGAAGTTCAAATTCTGGGGACCTTCCTTTTGCGAAGCCTTCTCTGGAGCTTCTTGTAATTTCTCCAAATTTGCTTTCTTCTTGCTGATATTTCTAGCCTTCTTCCCTGTGATCTACATCTCGGTATTCCTCTTTCCATTCAGATTCTTATCTCCTTTAGGCATAGTAACTTCACGTTGTTGGTTATCCTTCTTAGGTTTCAAGGCCAGTACTTCTTCTCTATCTGGGGTAGGTTCTCTACTCTCCTGTACAGACAGGTGTTTCAAGTCTTCTTATGTTCTTTCAACTTCGACATCCATATTTCTAGTCCTCAGTAGCTTCGACTGGTTTTCTTGTTCTTCCAGTAAGTGTGTTATTCTCTTATCCATGAAGTCTTTTAGTTCTTTCTTTTTCTATTCTAGAGTTTCCTCTTCTTTTCTTCAGTTCTGATCTTTCTCAATCCAGGTTTTTCCTAATAGTGTAGAAAATGGAGCGTTGTTCTCAACAAACTTAATGATCTCAAATTCTTCTTATGTCGAAGTGTCGTGAGAACTTATAGATGTCTGGGTAAGTCTTCCACATAGGGTTATCATCTTTCCTCTAAATAATCCTATTCCTCCCAATGAAGGAATCATAGCAGGCTTTCCCAAAATTTCCCAAGTTCTTTCTGACATAATATTTACCTGTGTTTCCTCATCGAGAACACAGTCTATGTCGAAGTCTCCTATTCTTGTTTCTATGCATTGTTTCTCTTTAAATATCTCTGATAAGTTGATATCCCTGTGATCATTCAGTGTTTCCTTCATCTTTTGTAATACGGTTTCTGATTCTTTCTGGGGTTCTACCATAGTCTTAGTCTCTTGGCCTTCCTCATGGTTTTCTTGTTCCATATTCATTCTTTCAACCTTAGCAATCATTCTAGGGCAATCCAGAATGTCATGGTCCATAGCTTTACAACAAAGACAACTAGGTATTCTACCATGGCATTCCTTAGCAAGATGTCTCGGTCTTCTACAACTGTAACAAAGAGTTAACCATCTCTTTCTCGTAAATGATCCCCACCCTTTCTTGTACTGCGCACTAGGATCATAGTAGCTAACCTGCAAAAAAATCTTCCTAGGATCCTGCATCCATTTGTTATTCCAAACATTCTTTCTATGCATAGGAATAACATATCTTTCATTATTTCTACCAGATATACTCATATCAAACCTTATTTCTTCTAACTGTGCCCTAGTTTTCAGACTAGGATAAAATTTATCAAACATACCTAGATCCATACTCTTGAAACAAAAATTTGCACTTATCTTACTTTTAATAGAGCACAAAGCTTTCAGATCTTACCTCTTTTGGCAAAAAAATTCACTGATCTTACTTATTTTCTTCAGATCTGATTCCTTTCTTGGCACAGAGCTTCACAAGTCAAGTACAGTACTACACACTAAAGTAAAAAATCTATGCACAGAGCTTTCTTTCTTTTCCTCAGTTCCCAGCAATCACAGTTTCAAGTCTCGGCAACAAAACCATTTGTTGGCACAGGGGAAGACCCAGGGTTCAACGCTTCAACAACGCACCAACAAAACCCTAACTATCGACCCTTTCAGCAACACCTACGAAGCAGATGAAGTCTCACCCGAGGTAGAGGCAGGGGTGGTTGCAGGAATTAGATGTTTGCAACCTAGCTGGGACACAGATCTGTGATTACAACACCTCATCGGATCACTTAGCAGTTATCGTTCATTAGTACTTAGCCTTTGTCTACAGCACAGATAAACCCTAATTACAACACAACGCAGTATCCAACAAGATCCAACACATCCAAGCACTAAGAATGTCAAAATAGATCAGATATGGCACTTATTTACATCACCAAGCACTAATCTATCATATCAGATACATCTAAATATACATTACTACATTAAGCATAAATCATATGAACCATAAAACAATCATAATGTACAAAGAAACCACAACACAGGATATACATGGTTCACCCCCAGCCTAGGGCTACGTTCACCAACTCTTATTCTTCTTTATTGTCTTTTGTCAATCATCTACATGCACAGAGCCACAAGGTCCTACTCCGCATAGGACAAGAAATCTGCACACACTCCGCCAGATCCTCCTTCCCCAAGCTAGGTTATAGCACAAATACTTTACACAGTCACTTACACTTAGCCTTGCAAGCCTCACACAGTATGCACAAAGCATTTACAACTATCACTTGTACTTAGCACATTGGCCT
This sequence comes from Picea sitchensis, assembly GCA_010110895.2. Classification (NCBI taxonomy): domain Eukaryota; kingdom Viridiplantae; phylum Streptophyta; class Pinopsida; order Pinales; family Pinaceae; genus Picea; species Picea sitchensis. The sequence continues at coordinate 74,110 of SNQJ01S0011080.1, forward strand.
CTTCCTACATTGCCTAGATATCTATTTATACATTACAAGAGAGGCCTAAGCATGGGTAAACCCATGGGCCGACATCCCCATACCCACTACATAAGCCCAAAACCCAAAACTCCCTAAACAAGGGGCCAAGATCCCACTATCTCTGCTTTGACTTGCACTCCGCCTTCGACAGCATGTCGAAGTCCCAAAATAGGTCAAACCTGACCAAGGATCTCCAAAACTTGGTCAAGGGCCAACAGGCCCCCAACACTCTCCTGTGACTCATCCCGAGTCACTCTTCTCTGGTTAATTCTGCCTCAAATGCCTCGAGCTTGGCTCGGGCCACTTCGACCTATTTCTTCGCCAAGGCCTCCTGCTCAGTGAACTCTTGAATAATTACCTCATTCATAGGTCCCTCTAACCATTGTTTGACTGCAGTGACTACTTGTTCCAGCTCTTCTCCTCGGCCTTTAATCTCCTCAAACAATTGGTAAGCTTTGTCATGGATTGGTTGGAGCCTCTGAGTTACTTCCATGACTTTGCTATGTATGGTATGGACCTTCTATTGAGTGGTGCATTGTTCCTGGGATCTTTTCATTCTCTCAACTGCTGACAGGATCTTCAACTGCGCCTGTACTGTCATCACTTGTTGCTTTTCCTCCTAGAGTTGTGACTCTAATGTCTTCAATTCAGGGTCCTCAGTAAGTCACTCATAAGTATGTGCACTTCTATTGCTAACATGATTACATTCCAAAGCTAAGGCTTTGATTGTCTCAATTGTTCTCCGAGAAGTGGCTTCTCTTTGGTCTCGCACGTCCTGTAGAGTGCTTGGTATTGTTTGTAGCTCTAGATCTCCTATTCCCTGTTGAAGCTGTTGGATGGATTCAGCAAGCTACGCTACTTGATGCTCCATTGGTTATTCATCCTTTTTATCTAAGCCCATCATAGAGCAAAGTGCTCTACTAATTGCTTCTTTTACTCCAATCTGCTCCACGAGCAGCTTTTCTTTCTCATGTTGGATCTGTGCTTTCTCCTCTTCGAACTTTGTTTTTAGGTCATCCTTTTCCTACTGTGAAACTCAGCGTTTCTCTATCACTTCCTCTTGTGCTTACTTCAGGTTCGTTGTGGCTTGTTCTATTTCTTGATGTGCATGACGAAAGTGAGCTTCGGTCACATCGGCCAGTCTGTGGAGTTGGGTAGGCTCATCTCCCAACTCTTTTTCTTATGATGGTGGGGGCACAGTGGACACTGTGTGGCTGAATTGAAGGGCATGTTGTACCCCTCGTTATTCTTCTTCAATCCTTTCATACATGGTCTCTTGCTTGGCTTCATTTTTCTACAAAAGGTCTTCTAATGTGTCTAATACGGTTGTGATGATGAAGTCAAAGTCATCGAGCGTGAGCACAGTCTATAGGTTACTCTTACTAGCTCTGGATTTCTTCCGCGATGTGGGTTTCATGGGAGAAACCTTTCTTTTATTAGAGGGATTAGCCTCATCAACGGGATCCCTAGGAGGTGTTACTTCACCTTGCTTCTGTTGATCTTATTTTCCATTGGTCTCTTCTTTGTCTACTTCCTCATCACCTCCTCCTCTAGGTGATTCTGAACTAGTTTCTTATGATGCGTTGCTCAGCTTCTGTACCTCGTATGTCTTCTTCCTTCTGCTATTTCTAGTTGTATCATGCTCTTCGTGAGTGGCCAGTGAGATTTCAATTAGTTCAAGATTGGATAGTTCTGCGGGGTCAACAGGGATAAGGAGCTATGTCAGCCATTCCTTAGTTATTTCTTCTAGGTCCTCCTCTGTGAGCTTGTAATAACTCTATAGTACTCCTTTGTGTTCGTCTCCACGCACAGTGATATAGATAAAATGTTATTATGTGTGGTAATTCACAAATGACATGAACCTATGCAGAGTGTTCGGTGTCATACGAGGGACAGCCTCAATAGCCCTCTTTAACTGCAAGTAGTAGGTGTGGAACACCGCGTTGGACTACCACTTCTTTCCCATATCACTTGAATACCAGAGCGAAGTTAACTTCACGACTAATGGTTCAGATGGCTCTATTTTAGGGAAGGTCACACCTTCCGGCATCTCCCAAGCTATGAACACGATGAGGATTAGCAACTAACTAAAATGGAACTCATAGCCTTGATCGTGAGCTTCATGGCAGTCTTTTTCTAACTTGTTAACTAAGTACTTTGTCCAATTCATTTGTAACCCCTCCACACATTTTCCTGCAAGGTCAACAACAAACCCTGTGACCTGCATGGGTATGTTCTTCTGGACTAGCTTACCAACAATTAACTGGAAAGAAAGGTACACTGCACCATTCTGGATGGAGCCTACCTTGTAACCTCGCTTCCCCTTCTCCACATCGTCGTATGTGTCTTTAATCTTATGCGCCAGGGCACAGTCTACAGCCTTTCCTTGGTAAAAATCTTGTGGGTCTGGTCCCTGCATGCTCAATCAAGTGATCTGATGGATCAGCGCCGGATCGACGATGATGTGTCTATATAACCATAGATAGCTGCCATGGAAGCTCGACAACAGGATATTAATGCACGCATTAACCTCCTGGTGCCTTCCAAAATGGGGTATTTTCATCACGTTTAGAATAGTGGACTGCGCGAAGTACATAGTCCATGGTTGTGGGATTATCCTTGACTTCTTCCCCTTCATCCTACTCAAACACCTATGAGGGGCGAGCATGTTGAAGTTCTTTCGATCCCCTAAGTTGAATTCATTGATCTTTAATATCATGCTCTTATCGACCTGTGGTTTAACTGCGTGTATCTCCTTCGGGAGGTACGCAGTAACCAAGGTGTATTCGAAGTCCCTGTGGACACTGTCACGGTTCGTTGCACTGGCCAGAGGCGGGATGTAGTCAGGCAGGATGGATGGAATTAACTTTGCATTTTCCAAGTCATCTCGATGCTTGGTTCTTTTCTCTTCTGCAACTCGGGATGGTCTAGATCCTTCAGAAGTCGACGGGGAGGCTTGCACTCCCCTCATCGATGAAGCTTGAATTCCGAAGGACATCACCTTCTCATCCATAAGGTCGATTAGCACTTCCTCGACAGACTTTTCTACGACGTTGAGTTCGTCTGACATGCACTCTTGAGATCGGATAACTTAGGGTGATGAACAAAGGCTTTATGCAATAAAGAAGGTAGTGAGGTCTCAGTAAACAGAGCACAGTAGCAATGATTTCTCTTGTTATATAAGATACAATTCGTGAAATTGTTCTTGGTGCAACATTCAACGGAATAAGTAGACAGCAATGTATAGGATCCTTCCAATGGACAAGAGGCCTTCATCAATGAAGTTTTGTCCATTACGGCGCGGTCCCAATGGTCCGATGGCAAGCTTTATGATCATAATTGTCATTTTAACCATTCAGGAACATCAATCTAATGGTTATAATGCCTCCAATGGTCATATCTCTCCGCCACGGAGAAGTGCCAATCTGAGTTGCTCTGGTATTCTGGTGAACATCAAATTCTGGGGACCTTCCTTTTGTGAAGCCTTCTCTGGAGCTTCCTGTAATTTCTCCAACTTTGTTTTCTTCTTGCTGGTCTTTCTAGACTTCTTCCCTGTGATCTGCATCTCAGTATTCCTCTTTCCATTCAGATTCTTATCTCCTTTGGGCATAGTAACTTCGCATTGTTGGTGATCCTTCCTAGGGTTCAAGGCAAGTACTTCTTCTCTATTTGGGGTAGGTGCTCTACTCTCCTGTATAGATAGGTGTTTCAATTCTTCTTGTGTTCTTTCAACTTCGACATCCAGATTTATGGTCCTCAGTAGCTTCGAATGGTTTTATTTTTCTTCCAATAAGTGTGTTATTCTCTTAGCCATGAAGTCTTTTAGTTCTTGCTTTTTCTTTTCTAGAGCTTCCACTTCTTTTCTTCAGGTCTGATATTTCTCAATCCAGGTTTTTCCTAATAGTATAGAAAATGGGGCGTTGTTCTCAACAAACTTAACAATCTCAAATTATTCTTATGTCGAAGTGTCGTGGGCACTTATAGATGTCTGTGTAAGCCTTCCACATAGGGTTATCAACTTTCCTCTAAATAATCCTATTCCTCCCAATGAAGCAATCATAGCAGACTTTCCAAAAATTTCCCAAGTTCTTTCTGACATAATATTTACCTGTATTTCCTCATCCAGAACACAGTCTATGTAAAAGTCTCCTATTCTTGTTTCTATGCATTCTTTCTCTTTGAAGATCTCTAATAAGTTGATATCCCTGTGATCATTCAGGGTTTCCTTCATCTTTAGTAATACAGTTTCTGATTCTTTCTGGGGTTCTGCAATAGTCTTAGTCTCCTGGCCTTCCTCATGGTTTTCTTGTTCCATATTCATTCTTTCAACCTTAGCAATCATTCTAGGGCAATCCAGAACGTCGTGGTCCATACCTTTACAACAAAGACAACTAGGTCTTCTACCATGGAATTCCTTAGCAAAATGTCCCGGTCTTCTGCAACTGTAACAAAGAGTTAATCATCTCTTTCTCTTAAATGATCCCCACTCTTTCTTGTACTGCGCACTAGGATCATAGTAGCTAACCTGCAAAAAATTCTTCCTAGGATGATGCATCCATTTGTTAGTCCAAACATTCTTTCTATTCATAGGAATAACATATCTTTCATTATTTATACCAGAACTACTCATATCAAACCTTCTTTCTTCTAACTGTGCCCTAGTTTTCAAACTAGGACAAAATTTATCAAACATACCTAGATTCATACTCTTGAAACAAAAAAATTGACTTATCTTACTTCTAACAGAGCACAAACCTTTCAAATCTTACCTCTTTTGGCAAAATATTTCACTGATCTTACCTCTTTTCTTCAGATCTGATTCCTTTCTTAGCACGGAGCTTCACAAGTCAAGTAGAGTATTATGCACTAAAGCAACAGATCTAAGCAAAGAGCTTTCTTTCTTTTCCTTAGTTTCCATCAATCATAGTTTTAGGTCCCGGCAACGGAACCATTTGTTGGCACAGGGGAAGACCCAGGGTTCAACACTTCAACAACACACCAACAAGACCCTAACTATCGGCCCTTTCGGAAACACCTGCGAAGCAGATGAAGTCTCACCCAAGGTAGAGGTAGAGGTGGTTGCAGGACTCAGATGTCTGCAACCTAGCTGGGACATAGATCTGTGATTACAACACCTCAACGGAGCACTCAGCATTTATCATTCATTAGTACTTAGCCTTTGCTACAGTGCAGATAAACCCTAATTACAGCACAGCGCAGTATCCAACAATATCCAACACATCAAAGCACTAAGAATATCAAAATAGATCAGATCTGGCACTTATTTACATCACCAAGCATTAATCTATCATATCAGATACATCTAAACATACATTACTACATTAACCATAAATCATATGAACCATAAAACAATCATAATGCACAAAGAAACCACAACACAGGATATATGTGGTTCACCCCCAGCCTGGGGCTACGTCCACCAACTCTTCTTCTTCTTTATTGTGGTTTGTCAATCATCTACATGCAGAGAGCCACAAGGTCCTACTTTGCATAGGACGGGAGATCTGCACACACTCCACTAAATCCTCCTTCCCTGAGCTAGGTTATAGCACAAATCCTTTACACGATCTCTTACAGTCACTTGCACTTAGCCTTGCAAGCCTCACACGGTATGCACAAAGAATTTACAACTATCACTTGCACTTAGAACATTGGCCTCTTCCTACATCACCTAGATATCTATTTATACATCACAAGAGAGGCCTAAGCATGGGTAAACCCATGGGCCGATATCCCTGTTAGCACTCTGTAAATTTGTTCAGTTGATAAACAAACAATGAAGGTAACTTTTTCAACCAACTTTGAGACCTGAAACTAGCCTTTCGGATCTGGAGAGGGCTCTCTCAGGAGGCACGGTCTCGGCATGGGATTTGGCTTTGAAAGCAATGGCTAGATTTATCACCTTTGATATAGTGGGTTCTGGTTATATTGACGCAAGAAAGTAAGACTTGGGCTATGGAGTCGATTTGAGGAAATGACATAGATAAATGACTCAGTGACTGAACTTGAGAGGATAAGGCTAGGCGAGCAATAGTATTCAGTGTAAAACTGTAATGTGTGGTGGGGAGAAAACACAGGAAGTAACTCGGAGCACCGTTGCGGGTGAATTCAAAGTTATCTTTTAGAAGGAAACATGTTGTCTAAGTGGCGCGAACAAGGGGCCCAGCACGGAGAATCCACAGGTTTGAAATTCTTTTCGAAATAGACAGAAAAATATATCAATAAATATGATAGGAATCACATACACAAACAAATAAAGAAAAATACATCTAACTGCTATAACCAGAATCTTTTCATCAAGTTACAGGACCTTTGCATTAAATTGCAGTCAAAAGCTCAAATTACATACAATAGTTGTCGTCTACTAATTTTTCCAACCAACCCCATTTACATGAAAATGATCCCCATATATAGAAACCTAATGTCACCCTTGGCTTCTAGGGTGGAACTACTCCCTCCTAGAATCATGGATCTATTTTCTTTGAAAGAGAACAATAACTTCAACATATTCACTAAAAATAGAAAACCCGACTTTGCCAAATCATAATCGTAACCGAAATATTATTTTTGGTCATTGATCATGATCAAAATTTTACCATATGGTTGTTATGATTCATCATGTGCATTTTTGGACACTCTGTCACCCTTGCACAACAAGTCTCCTACGCAACAGCAACCTACAGCGAAAACATAGCGGAATGCGCAGCAAACTGGGAAAATAGGCATTAAATATTACATCGTATCTCAGTGATAAAAAACTATTTTCTGAAACGGAGAGAGGTTTTTGTAGATAAGATCGTTATAAATAACAACCTCTCTTGGTTTCTATAAATTCATCTCCATATGGTCGGAATACATGTGTTAAAAACATGTCTCGAACAGAAAATCATGAAAACTGAAAAATAGGTCTCAAATATTCCTTTGAATATCCAAAACCGTGATACATTTTGAAAATATGAGAGAGGTTTTTATTATTTGGTTTGTCCCCGAAAAAAAAAATCTCGGGATTTTTCAAAATTCCCTTCCAGTTGGTCATAAATTGATCTTGAAGTTGACCACTAAACCAGTAATTTGCACAGTGTAACCTATAGCATGTGCACAGGAAAATCCACTGCGTGACGAAATCCACTACGTGAAAACAGCCTATGCACGACAACCTTCTTTGTGCGACAACATTCTCAACGCGACAGCATCCTCTGCGTGATAGCATCCTCTGCGCGATGTCATTCTCTACACGACAACATCCTCTGCGCGACAACATCCTCTGCGCGGTGCGCAGTGAATTTTGCAGTGCGCAGTTGCAAATGGAAATGGGAATAAATAAATGATAAGCTTCCTTTTGAAAATGACCCTTGGAGATGTTAGATGTTTCCAGTCATAAAAACAATATGGGTGCTAACATGCATGACTTTGCAAATTGTTGACAAACCTATAACCTTAGCTATGAAAAAGATGGTGCTAACAACTAGCTCCAACAGGGATTCTATCCTCCCTGTGAGGTAGAAAAGAATAGTAGACCAGGTGCCAATCCATTGGGATTCTCCCAAACTCAACTTGCCAACTGTAACTTGTAACCTGCATCCGCTGAAAACGCAAAACTGTATATGCTCCAAACTAAAATCTGAAACTAAAATGAAAATGAAAATTGCAGATTGCTAAAATAAATGCTCATATTATTGAGCTTATTTTCACTCGTACCTACCCTAACTGCTGAAAAATATGGCAATCAAGTGAAATCAAAATTCCAATGCAAACATGCAAGCACTTTATCCACTTTTTGGTTTCTTTGCACATGCTTCCTCCAAAGCCTGTTTACAGATAAGTCATTCAAAATTTTATCTATAAATTGAAATCTCAAAAAATCAAAAAAATTGAGATTGTTTGCCGCCTCCAAAAAAACTACAAATGGATCCTCCAGAACATTCATAAAACAACAATCATGTTTCACCCCTCCCACTGCATCCTTGTTTTCATGTAATTCAACATATTGATTACCACAAAAAGGCTGAAAAATATATTGAGACTACTGGAAATAACAATCTTCTAAATAAGAAGATAGTGTTGGTTGAAATGAAACCCCTAGTGGAAAGAAATCCATATCTAACACTGAAATTGATTGACCATCATATTTATTTCCAAGCTGATAGTTGATCACAAGATGCAAATCTGAACTGAAATACCCTTCTATGTAATCAACAATAGGGTCATTAAAGGTATGAGAAGGTTGTTGCTCCTCTTTACTGATAACAATTTTATCATGTAGAACAGCGTCACTGTGAATGCAGTCAGACTTCAGTGCTTCCTCTGTTATCTCATGATCTGCTTTTAACAATTCAAAGGAAGAAAAACATAATGGAAGACAATTTTCATTTGCAAGTCCATTACTTTCTTCATATTCAACATCATGCCTGTAGGATTTATGATTTGAAACATTATAATCATTTTGCTTCAACAATTCGAAAGATGCAAAACACAATGGCAAAGTTCTTTCATCTAATTCAAAACTTTCTTCATTTTCTTCACTGTTGTCATATGCATATTTGCCAATTTCTTTGGGTTGTTGAAAACAATCATTTTCAGATTCATCTTTGACCAATGGATGTAATTTTGAACTGATAAAACCTTCCATATAACAAGCAACAGGGTCATTAAACACATGAGAATATTGTTGCAATTTCCTGTCAATTGTTTCCCATGAATCAGTGTGATTTTGAATCAACACACATTCCTCTGCCTTAGTGATGACCTTTAAATTTTCTTTCAACAATTTAAACGAAGCAAAGCATAAAGGTAAATAATTTCCTTCAGTTGATTTGGTACTTTCTTCATATTCTTCTTTATAGCTGTGATATGTAGGTTGATTTCTCTCATGACATTGTCGAAAATGAACATTTTTTGATAGAGAACATGCAGTTGGTTGTTCTAGGAATTCAACATCATAATCATCATCATCTTCATCATATATAGGCAAATCATCAACATCTGCAATGTCATCTAACAAGGAAAAGCTTGGAACATCAACTTGCTCTTCAACAAGTTGAATTGCAAATTCATCTTCTTGACTGTCTACAAATGAATACATAAATCAATCAGTTTCTTGCTCATGATGACAAAGATCGGGATGTAAATAATCTTCTTGTTTATGCACAATCTCATGTTCTTCAGCTTTCAACTTCTCATCCAAAATATGATTGTGTAGCTCCTTACATGCTTGAATATTGTCTTCCACTTCCTGAGCATTATTAAACATCTGTTGCAAAGACATAGACTTCCTTTCCATCAAAAGAAAAGATAATCTTGATTGAAAGGTTGTTACATAATGGAGCATGGCAACAACTTCAGTAGGTTGGACTTCTTTAGGCAGCTTATAATAAAGACTATTAAACCTCCTGCTGAAATTTCAGATGGTTGCATCTTTCATTCTTCTCATGGCATAAAACTCTGCAAGGAGTATATCCCATGAATTTCTCTCACCCCAAAACCTACGGAAATCTTCCCTCAGTTCATCCCATGAGATAATCGATTGAGGCTGCAAATGTATGAACCATGCTTTGGAATCTCCTTGTAAGGACTGAGAAAAGGCCCTCATAGACACATCATCATGTTCAATCTCAAAAAGGTCTATGAAATGCTCAAAGACCTGAATATGTTTTTTAGCTAACTGTCCATCAAGCTCTCCATCGAACCTAGGAAGATACTTATAATGTTTCAGAGGAAGGTCATGAAGGATGGAAGGAAATTTAAGAGGGATGTATCTTTCTTGAATCTTGGAGGGTACAGGATTAAGAACAGAAGGTACAAGCTTAACTTTGGTTTCATTAAGCTCACAAGAATGATCATGAACATCATATGGTTCAGAGGAAGGAACTTGGTGAATATCGGCTATACAAGAAGGAGGTAATACCTACAGTTTGCAATGAAGGATATACAAGGGTAGATCTCTAGGATTCATTTGAATGTGGTAAGTGAAGAAATATTCTTTTGAAAAACTCAAGAAAGGACAAGAAGATATTGATAAAACAGAAAAGTACTTCTTGAACTAAACTTAAGATTGAGTACCTTATTTTTCCATACTTCTCTTCCATATCTCTGTCAACAGGTCTCATTCTCCAGTGGAGTCTTTGAATCACATTTGAAGCTTGATTGGAGTCACCATGAAAACTTTAGCTCTAGATTCTTCTGCCAGTGGAATCACCTTCAAACTAATTTTCTGATGTGTGGAGTCACCAAAGCAAAAATACAGCCAATATGTGCCTAAGTGTATGTTGCTCTCAGACCTTAGAACTGCAACAATGTCGTTCTTCCCAGGGAAAGTTTCTTTCAATTATGTCCCCGGCAACGGCGCCAGAATGTTAGCACTCTATAAATCTGTTTGGCTGATAAACAGACGACGAAGGTAACTTTTTCAACCAACTTTGAGACCCAAAACTAGCATTTCGGATCTGGAGAGGGCTCTTTCGGGAGGCGCGATCTCCGCACGGGATTTGTCTTTGAAAGCAGTGGCTAGATTTAGCACCTTTGATATAATGGGTTCTGGTTATATTGATGCAAGAAAGTAAGAATTGGTCTATGGAGTCAATTTGAGGAAATGATAGAGACAAATGACTCAGTGACTGAACTTGAGAGGATAAGCCTAGGCGAGCAGAAGTCTTCAGTGTAAAACCATAATGTGTCACAGGGATAAAACATAGGAAGTAACTTGGACCACCGTTGTGGGTGAATTCGGAGTTAGCTTTTAGAAGGAAATGTGTTGTCTAAGTGGCGTGAACAAGGGACGCAGCATGGCAAATCCACAGGTTCAAAATTCGTTCTGAAATAGACAAAAAATGATATGACTAAAGATGACAGGAAGCACATACGCAAAGAAAGAAAGCACAATACATCCCACTGCTACAACTAGAATCTTTTCATCAAGTTACAAAACCTTTGCATTAAATTTCAGTCAAAAGATCAAATTACATACAATAGTTGTCGTCTACTAATTTTGCCAACCAACCCTGTTTACATGAAAATGATTCCCATATATAGAAATCTAATTTCACCCTTGGATGCTAGGGTCGAAATACTCCCTCCTAGAATCATGGATCTGTTTTCTTTGAAAGAGAACAATAACTTCAACGGATTCACTAAAAATAGAAAACCCGACTTTGCCAAATCATAATTGTAACAGAAATATTATTTCCAAACATTGATCATGATCAAAATTTGACCATATGGTTTTTATGAGTCATCATGTGCATTTATGGACACTCTATCACCCTTGCACAGCAAGTCTTCTATGCAACAGTAACCTACAGCAAAACTGCAGCAGAATGCCCAGCAAACTGGGAAAATAGGCTTTAAATATGACATCGTATCTCATTGATAAAAAACTATTTTCTAAAACTGAATGATTTTTTTGTATTTAATATTTTTATAAAGAAAAACCTCTCTCGGTTTCTTGAAATTCATCTCCATCTGGCCATAATATGTGTCGCAAAAACATGTCTCGGACAGGAAATCACGAAAACTGAAAAATAGAGCTCAAATATTCCTTCGAATATCCAAAACCGTGACACATTTTTCAAATATGAGAGAGGTTTTTATTATTTGGTTTATCCTAGACAAAAACCTCTCGGGGATTTTCAAAATTCGTCTCCAGTGCGCAGGAAAATCCACTGCATGACAGCATCCTATGCGCAACAACCCACTGCGCGATGAAATCCATTGCGCGAAAACATCTTATGCGCGACAACCTTCTTTGCGCGACAACATTCTATGCACGACAACATCCTCTGCATGACAACATTCTCTACGCAACAACATCCTTGTTAAGGTCCTAACCCGCACATAGGTAGATC
>SNQJ01S0011081.1:3807-16986 GCA_010110895.2 Picea sitchensis
TGATACACTGATATTGACACCATTATTCAAGTCAGACTTCAAATGAAGTACGACAAGTAAACAGTGACCAGACTTCAATTGAATGAAATGTAACCCAAAACAAACAAAAAACATCAATTTATTACCTCCTGCGGGCTCCCACATGAGGGATACGTGTCATAAAATCGAGACACGTGTCATAAAATCGAGGTACGGTCCAATGACGTGTCCGGTACGGTCTAATTACATGTCCTCCACCTATGACACGTGTGAAATTCATGTCCGGTACGTACCGTAGCGTGTCATCTCAATGACACCGCGGATACGGACACTTTGCCTAATATGGACGTGTCAGGTGACAGAGCCAGCAATGTGGTTCTAAGCTTCTCTAAATCGGGTGAAACATACCCTGTTGGAGCCCGTTCAACTAGAGCTCGACACATCTCAATAAACAAAGGAGACTGTGCAACATTAAATGAAATGAAGTTGAGAAAGAAAAAGAACCCAATGCTAAGATCAACATCCTCTTGCTTCTCTTTTTGAAAGATCTTGTTCATTGGACAACCACTTGGAGTTGGCCTCTTTCTTGCTACCCGAATTGCAGTCCCACTCCCAAATCTAATAGATGGCTTCCTCGAGAATGGAAGAAGATCCTCATTCTTTTGTTTCCTACTTGTCGCTCCCTCCTTCCCCAAGCCAATATTATTCTCTCTTTCCATTTCTTTTCATTTAGTAGCATTCACCACTTTACATGCTCCAAGCCCACAGTCAAGGCCCAACAAATGGCCCTTAACTCGGTAGTAGGTGATCTTGTATTGAATGTTGAAGAAATTACATGTCCAAAGAACATTCCCTCCGCCCACAAACTTTTCCCCAGGCCCTTGCTATCTTGTTACATACTTCCACATCAAATATTTATTTTCTTGAGCATGTTGTCTTGCTACAACAAGATTATTTTCAGCATTGGAAGTTGCACTTGTAGCAGATGGAACGCTAGCAAAGAAAGATGAACTAGGAGGGGGAGCAACACCAACAATAGCATTCATCCCTTTCCTTTGACCTTTACCACCTATCGTTGATGATTGAACCATGATTTTTGTGGAATGAATTAAAAAGAACATTGCTATTGGAAAAAAGAACAAATCTGGTATGCTAATATGCCTTCAAAGTACTTGGAATCCCTTCAAACCTTGATTCTACCCTCCACTTGCATAATGACAGACCATAAGAGATCCTTCCCTATAGTTGAAAGTGAGAAAAAGAAGTGAAAAAAATGCTTTTTAAAGGCCCCATGGGTCTCTTTTTTGCTAACACAAATCGTACACATCATGGCACATCTAGGGCACATGTTTGGCACATTTCCTATTTTAGTACACATGCCAAACACATGTCAGACACGAGACCTAGCTTGTAACATGTCCAATAAGTAGGATACAGACACAATCCCCCTGAGGGCCATGTCCTGTTACTTAGGTTTTCATTATTCACACTCTCAAAAGGGTGGACAATTTGGAGCATGCCCTTGTCATTCGAACCATGCCCTTGTTAAAAAACACAACGAGTGCAAAACTCCCAAACAATGATGAGAACATGGGCACCTAATAAGAATGGAATTATATTTGAGGCTTGGGGATCCCAAACTCAAAAATACAAATCAAAGTTTGTTACAGTAATCCTAACTTACAATTATAACAATTAGAAATTGTAAAATAGTTCATTATTCCAACACTCCTTCGGCAGATTTCTCCAATCCCTTCTTTGAATTGAATATGCCTCTCTTCATCTAGAGCCTTTGTGAGAATATCTACAATCAACTCACTAGTCCCGCAAAACTTCAATTCAATATCATGGCCCAACCTTTGTCTTACAAAATGATATTCGAATTCAATATGCTTTGTTGAAGTTTCGGTATATTGAATCCTTGGCTAGCTACCATGCAACCTTGTTTTTTAGCAAAAATGGCTTGGAGCTTCATGTGCATAACCTATAGCACTATCAACTCTCTAATCCAACTAGCTTCATGTGTTGCTCGAATGAGTGTCGTGTACTCGACCTTTAGTTTGTCATTTGTTTCTCCAAAGTGGTCACTCCTCTAAACTGAAACGTACAAAAAGTTTACCCTATCATTTATGCTTGTTGGTGCATAACTATTAGTGCACATAAGTTAGTTATGTGTGCACATTAACAATTAAGCATGCACAATATTAGCTTTGTAATTATCAAAAATAAGCATTGGAGTCATCAAGATAAGATTGACATACTTAGTTAACTTATCTTGATACTTAGTTAATTTATCTTGATCTTACCATGCATTGATAGATCCCAAGTTGAAGTAAGCTTAACTTGGAGCATCAGTCCATCAGTCTATTTAAGGCATAGCTCCGTAAGATGTGGTTAAGTGAATTGCAAATAAGTGAGCAACGAGCATGCAAGCATATGCTCTATAAAAAAGACATAGGTCTTCATTGTATTATGATGATTGAGATGAGAAAATAATCGAGCTTTTCCTTTGCTCCATGGATATTTCCTTTTCGAGGATTTTACCATGTAATATATAGTATTCACTTGTGGGCTTGCTTTGTGTCCATTCCTATGACCATGACAAAATTCAAACATGGTATCAAAGCCTTTTGAGGCAAGCTCTGATTTATGATACAGGTAGATATTTGGCTTCTACAATCTGGAATTCTTTAAGTCCTTTCATCTAGATCTGAAATCGATTTTCGATGCCTTTGAGATCTGAGTATGAAAATTCTTGGGGGCTCTTAAAATCTATACACATCGATGCATTTTTGGGTTGATCTGACAGTATATATACATCTAAAGCAATCAAATTAGCCAAGATTAACCTTTGGTTCACAAAAATTGGTTGTCATTTGACCCAAATACGAAGGATTTTCTCCAACAAATGTGCACCATCAATTCACTGGAAGGGATTTTTTTAATTTCTTGTTTAAAAAAAATCAAATAGAAATTATGCCTAGAAACCCTCATTTGCGAATTTGATTATCAAAAATATGTTAAGACTTTGGTTTCAATGAGGTCTTTGGTTCAAAACCCATACCCTTTATCTTTAAACTAATATTTTTGTTAAAGTGCCTTACACATCTCATCCACCACCCCTACCTTGCGGACCAATGCTATTGGAACATGTACCACATCACTGCCATGTGGCACAACCACAAAGTGCCACATCATCTCGTTCTACCATATGGCACCTATCTCGCATTCTGCCATATGGCACCTATCCCATCTTACACAATTCCACATCTACATTGCCATGTCACGACCACGTGTCTGCCACCTCAGCAAGTCGTGTCACTTCCACACTACTAGATCATCAACCATATAGTGCCACTTCCAACACTACCGAGAGCGTCCTCCTAGGGGGCGCTCCCACCCCGAAACCACGCTCCAAGCAGAAACACCACTCAGAGTGCACTCTCATCCCTTTTGGCACGCTCCCTTGGAACCCAAAACCGAGCTCCCTAGGCACTCCCTCCCATGCTCCAAACACTCCCCCCCACACTCACCCCCACACTCCCACCACGCTCACCCTAGGCTCCCGCCATGCCCCCTCGCTCTCCCTTGAAAATAAATAAAAAGGCCATTTTTTTAATTTGTGTTTTAGACCTTTCAGTCTTCATAGTTTAGTTAAATTATCATTTCAAAACTTATGCAGGTGGCCTATTTTGTAAACTTAACTCTTTGATCATGTTGACAGTTGGAAACTCTTTAGTTTGTATAGGAGTGGTTATTTCACTCCAATAGTGTTGATACTTTTGTAGTTAGCAGTCCCATTTACCTATTTGTGGTCATTTGTTGGACAATAATAGAATTATCTTATCTTATCTACAAGTAGCACAAATATGGATATTTCCACATATTCTACAACTAATTTGACATTATGCATTATTTTTAACATAAATGCATTATAATGTATAAAAATATATATTATAAAAAACACTCCAGCGATGTTCCCCTCATAGGGTTTTTTTTGGAAATGGCACTCCCACTCTACTCCCATGCTCTGGAAACCTTGGCCATGTCATCATTTGTACATTGCCATGTCAACAACCATATAATGCCATGTCAACAGTTGTACATTGCCATGTCAACATTCATATAGTGCTTAGTCAGTGTGTTAGGTCATCTATATGGATGCCTAGTTAGCTACCACGTCATCAAGGTGCATGGATTTGCAAGCATAGTTTTATTGGTAATCTTTAAATGGCCATAACTTTCACATCCAATGTCTGTTTTGAGTGATTTTTTCAAAAAAAGTGTGGTTTTTTATCCTCTCCATTGGAAAACTATGTTTGGGCAAATTTAACTTCCTATTGTTTCAAAATTTGCAATTTTTTCTAGAAACCTGTGCATAATCCCCATTTTATGTCCATCTTTATGTCCAAAACGCAATGATGCAATTACTTTTCAAAATTGAGGAATTTTGTGTAATGGAATCCTATCTTTTGTAAATTGGGCCCAAATTCTCTTCATCCATTTTATTACTATTGATCTCCTTCTGCGATGGTTTTTATGGATTCTTACATTTGTTTTATTACTATCGATCTCCTTCTACGTTGGTTTTTATGGATTCTTACATTGATGTAATGTCACTATTGCAAGCCAATTATAACTAGCAAGCTGAAAATGACATGTTGTTTGTCCAAGTGACTTCACTTCAAATAGACATTGTTCAAATCGTTGAGGAGAATCAAGCTCTTAAAACTACCAACCAACTTCTTTGTGGGCAACAATCTAATCATAACAGGTTTATCATAACTTTGCAAGCATCAACTGCCAATTTAGAGCAATCTCTTATAAGTTATAACTTTTGAAATCAAGCTTGGTTCACTTGATAAATTTGGAGACATCATATCACCTTAGTCTTGTACTATTCCTTCATATTCTATTCTAGTGTGAGACAATGTTGCATCTTTGTCTTCCTCCATTTATTTTGATTCTAGTGATGACGTAAAAGTATGTTGTTGCCAATTTTGAGCAACCTGCACTTGGTTTTGGTTCCAAATTACTCCACCAGATTGGTTATACTAGTCGCAATTTAGGAAAGCATGATCAGGGTATTGTTCACATGATTGAGGCTGAGTCTTGGCCATCTCATCATGGTTCTGATGCTTCTTGTTTTTAGGACAAACTAAGATTTCTACTCCATCCATATCTACAAGTTCTTCAGTTTAAAAAGATAAAGAGCACTCTCAATCTTATTCATAGGATCAATCTTCAAACCAACCTTCTTGGCTTTGTAAGAGCTCTTCCTATAAACCTTTTGTGAAAAAGAGAAAGTGGAAAAACCTTAGTTAGACTCTCACCTTCTAGATGTCTTATAAGTAGAGACGATCAGTCATTGCGACACTTTGAGCATTCACTGCATTCGTCCTACAAATAGGTTTCGTCCATTGTTCTGGAGCATTTTTTGCACACTAGCTACCCTGCCTTGTAGCAATATTTTATTCCTTTGGAGTAGTCTATCATCTTGATGGTGCTTCTTGATGGTATACCTTGATGGTGTTTGCTTCTTTATCATGAAGCTATTTTTCCAACTTTTATGCTAGCATCGTCTTTTGCTTGGTTCCAAATTACTCCTCCAATTTTTCCATTTCATGCCTCTACAACTAATCTTCTACAACTTCAACACATTCAACCATCTTGATAGCCTTGGGGTCTGTTTCTTTATCCAGGAACACTTGATCAACCTCTTCACGTTAGCACCATCTTTTGCTTGGAGTATTTGCTTTTGCACCATCTTCTGCCATCTCAACCACTTTGGTGTCTACCTTTCCAGCACTTGTTTGGTTATCTAGCACCTCAAATATTGGTCGCACTTCACTCAAGCCTTTCAAAAATCTTCTTCAATTCCATTATACCATCTCAACCACTTTGGTGTCTGCCTTTTCGGCACTTGCCTAGTTATCCAGCACCTCGGATATTGGTCATACTTCACTCAAGCCTTGCCAAAAGCCACGTTCCTTCCTCTACAACTTTTGTCAGGCGTGAAGAAAGTTGCAATTGGGGGGGGGTGACATGTAATGCCTACTTCTCTTCATCTCCAAGTCAATTTGGGGGGGGGATGTTGGTGCATAATTATTTGTGCACATAAGTTAATTATGTGTGCACATTTATAATTAATTATGCAAAATATCAGTTTTGTAATTATCAAAAATAAGCATTGGAGTTATCAATATAAGATTGACTTGCTTTAGCCGACTTATCTTGATCTTACCATACTTTGACGGATCCCAATTTGAAGTAAGCTTAAATTGGAGCATATGTCTATTTTAAGCATAGTTCATTGAGTTGTGGCTTAGTGAACTAGAAATACATGAGTAGTTAGCATGCAAGCATATGCTCTATTGAAAAGGACAAGTCCTCGTTATACTACAATTATTGAGATGATAGAATAATCAAGTTTTTCCTTTTCTCTGTAGATGTTTCTCGTTCGAGGGTTCACCACATAGATGTTCATATGTGGGCTTGCTTTCTGTTCATTCCTGGGACTATACAAATGCAAACAATGCTTCCATCCCAGTCAACATTATTGAATCGTAGTAATTGCAACAAAGATTTAGATAAACTCTTGCCCCAACTATAATCCAAATAGAAGCCTTTAGTACTGAATGAGTGCCATGTAATCCTATTAACAACTAACGATGTTAAATTGTGTGTCGATCTTTTGGATATGCAACATCTAGAAATATTTGGAATATTTGCAACAACTCAACTCCTCACACCACCATGTGTTGAGTTGTCCATACACACTAATGTGCCCATGCTAAGATGGAACCTACATGTTTGTGACAAAGAGTGTGCACCAAGGTAGTGCAACAATTTATAAGCACAACCGAATTTTGAACCTATGTAACTAGGTCATATCACTAGAAATTTGCAACCAAATACAAGTGCATTTGCGACACAACACCAAATCGTCACTTTGATCCATGCTAAGAACAATCTTTGCAATGCATCCCACACCGATGATTGCAAATGAATCTGCACCTCTGATACAATAACTAAAATCGTGTGCTCACACTTAGACAATTCTTTAGGGTGACCACTCATCAACATGCCACCTCCAACCATAGACTTAATTTATCATTGACTCCTTTCACCAAAAGTCCAATGCTAAAATACCCAACTCGAGGAAGGCAAAAAAAAAGTTCCAATTTGTATTGAATTACTAGTGTCACAATAATGTTTTCTTCTTTCAAAGTTGCATCCATCTAGTTTCTACTACATTGGCAATTTCACAATGATTGATGACTCTGAGAGTGAGACTTGGTCTCCACACTTGTCCTCAACAACAGGGGTCAACACTTCTTGACATCATCTCCTCTCATTTAGCACCAGTGTTAGCCTTGAGTGCCCTCTCCTTTTAGTTCTCTAGCTTCTTCACATCTCTATATGTACCCGTACTTTACAAATTATGTTTTTCTCATTAGCAATGTTAGCTTTATCAGCTAGGTGTTTAGTAGATGATCATGAGCTTAGATTTTCTAACTTTAGCATATATCAAGGAGTTGATTTTGCACTCCCACATTGTACCTTATGGCATTGGTTGTACCTTTTAGTCCCATTGACCTACTTTTGTGGTCGTTTGTCAAGCATTCATTGAATTATCTTATCTAGCATTATCTTGATCATGATAATTTGATGAATCATGTGGTCTCTGTCACTCATCTTAAAAAGAGAAGAATTTTCTCTAGAGGGTTGATTAAAAAGCATCTCATAATGTTGTTCCAACAACTTCCATGCTTCAAGATGGTAGCAAAAAAACCAAATTCAGGTTGTGAATCTTGTAGGTTTAAGATTAAACATATGGTTGTTAGAGCCTTTTAATCATTTTTCCTGGAAATGCTAATGACTAACACAAACATGATACTTCATATTAATTTACTAAAAACATACCAATCCATTCAATTACTCTTATAAAAAAAAAAGCAATGTAAGTCGAGAGTTCTCCACATGCTCACAATTAGGGTTTACCATCGCTGCCATTCCTGCAAATCATATTAGTGAGTAGGGGTATGTACTACAATAAGTCTCACCTTATTAGCTCCAAAATCCGACTCTTGGAAGATTCTAACCTAGGTTTGCAAGCTTGAAATCTTAGATACTCGCTCAATTAGTCATGGTGTCAAAAAATGGGAATCCCAACATAGTGTTTGAAAAGGAAGTCAACAACTTTCAATGTCTCATTACAAAGGACTCAAACTAGGGGTTTCAATCCTATCCATCCAACAAGCGCTACGTGACAAAGCTTGAGGAGGTTCCAAAGGTTAAAATAACAACTCCATCGCCTAGTAGCAAAGCTCTTTTTTTCACAAAGAGCCCTTCTTGTAGAGAAGGCTCTAATTGAGAAGTTCATAGGACAGTTGCAGATCAATAAGGCAATAGAATTCTCTAGTTGATAGAATACTAGACTTCTCTTATGCAAGGAACATTGCATTTTTTTCAATGTAGTAGAGGTTATATTGCATTTTTATTCCAGTTGAAGGAAGATTGAGATTTTATATTAAGAAGCAGTATGTATTTCCTAGGCCAACAAGGGTTATACTGAATCGTTTGACACTGGACTTCAATCCTAAAGAGCATGTCTCAAAAGTGATTATGGTATCAATTCACCTCCCCCATCTATCATTGATATTCTAGGATGATCTAACCTTCTAGTTATTCGGCAAAAACA
The DNA here is from genome assembly GCA_010110895.2 of Picea sitchensis. Lineage (NCBI taxonomy): Eukaryota > Viridiplantae > Streptophyta > Pinopsida > Pinales > Pinaceae > Picea > Picea sitchensis. Next base: position 12,491 of record SNQJ01S0011081.1, read on the forward strand.
TTGGTAAATGTCCAGACATAATGGCTCCAAAGGTGACCAATATTCATGTCAGAAAATATGCCTAGAAATAGACCTAAAGAAAGGCTTGTCCGAGACAACACAATGGAACCTAGACAGTTGGTGCCATTTGCAAGGGCTGACTATAAGCAGCTCTCATGCAAGTGCAACAAGTGCCATGGGAAGAGCCATTTTACTAAAATCTACAAACAAAGGCAACCACCTCCACAACCGGAAAACGAGCAACCCATGCAAATAGTAAACAGGGGAGATAGAAGGCAATTTCCACTCTAGGCCATGCCTCAACGACAAACCAATTTGAGATTTTAAAGGAGGAAAAGGAGGACAAATACACCCCACAGACCAACCAAGAAGTAATTCCCACTGAAGGGCATAAGGAGGCTTGAAAGGTGACTATTCCAAGTGAGGATGAGCAAGAGAAGAGTATTGATGAGGAGCCCATAGATACCACTCTCCCAACAAAGGAAGTTCACCAAGAAGCAACCAACAAAGGTAAATGGATAGGAACATAGGTCAAAAACCCCATCTTATGCGGGAATCCTAAGAAGAAATGCCCCTTACTTTAGCTCCCTTGCATTAACAAGTGGAACAAAGACAAAGAAGAAGCTTAGGGAAAGGGAAGTGGATCGCAACAAAGCAATAGGATCACAATCTCTGCTTGCCAGCTGTAGCTAAACTCAAGGGGACCCTAAGAAATGCCCCTTGCATTAACAAGTGGAACAAAGACGAAGAAGAAGCTTAGGGAAAGGGAAGGGGATCGCAACAAAGCAATAGGATCACAATCTCTGCTTGCCAGCTGTAGCTAAACTCAAGGGGACCCTAGTGAAGCTGAGGAATGTATTTTCAGTGTATTCTGTTATGTGAGCAATTTGTTAAGCAAGACGAGCACGTTCGAAGTATTAGTAAGCCAAGAAAGAAAGCAAACTCCACCCAACTAAGCAGAATTCAGGGACAGTTGGAGATTCAGCATGCAGGAGATCCCAAATTCCCTTTTGTAACCAGTTGTACGAGTATAGCCACAACCTCCTCTTTTTGTTTAATACAATGATAACCATTTCTGTAAAGAAAAAATACCAATCCATTCAAAAATAATCACATCATCATGACTTGGCATCATACAAAATATAATTTGCACAATTTTACCTGTTTACAATTTTTAGCATAATCATAGACCAACTCCTGGACTTTCTTAACTCCTTAACTCTACTTGGCTCTCACGAGTATGGTCTCCTAGTCCACAAAGCTCACAGACCTAAACTACTGAAATACAAAATACACATTTGCTTGAAGTATGCACAAATCTTCCATATGTATAATGCTTCAGAAGAGTGGTCCTACATTACTCATCCATACACTATTCTGTACTCCTTTCCTAACTGCAACTTTCTAAGTCAGCATCACATTTGCTTCTGCATTAGACATATCTATAGAGTCTGACACTCCTTTCTGCAAAAGCACTCTTTACTAAGACATCCTCTGCACCATAAATGCAGTTTTATCTGGCTAACAGAATCTGAGCAACAATACTTATTTGAATGAAACAAGATGCATCTGCGGTCTTTAGTAGACTTGCTTAAACCTTATATACATTCTCAGTTTCTTATTGATCTTATCTTGCAAATATTCATTTTACACTAAAAGTTTTGGCATTCAAAACGAGACATCAACTTACACATTTGTGCTTCTATATTTAGCATTTTTCCAAACACTGCAGAGTCATGCTCCATGTATCCTAAATTTTCCCAGTCTGACCCATCTTAAAATTCAGCAGTTCCATTGACTGTATCTCTAAATATAAGTAGGTTAATACATTTCAATAGCATGCACACCAGATATTGATGTCATTCTTTAAAACATTGGACTCACTTCTTTGTGGGAGAGAATAATTGAGCTTTGACATTATATCTTGAAGCTTTAATCGTACTTGGAATTACCTCTTTCAACTTCATTTGCGAGATGCATAGCTCTGTAAATGTAATCATGAATACTTATAGATAATAGTTATGCATATTTTCCTTGGAAGTCAGTATTCAGTTTATTCAAACTAGTATATGGCTTGACTACATTTTTCTTGCAATACCTACTCTGCATTAGAAAATGGCCAATGGACAGTAACAAATTTGAGCATCTTATCACTCTCATCGGCAGCTTTCCTCACATTCCACATTGCTTTGCAAGCCTAGGTATGATGTCTTTCATATCCCATACCAATAAACATAATTAGCTTCATAAAATTAATTGCATCTCTCAATGTTGTGGATAAGATTATGCCACTATAACAGAATTCCACCCAATCAGTTGCAGAGTATGCCCACTTTCAGAAATTGACTCATGATTTCTTTACCCCTATCCAAGACTCTGACCTATCAAACAAGGTCTCCAGATATCCACCTCCTCAATGGGGATTGACAAAAGGGATCTTCAATGTTGATAATTTTCCCATTGGCAATGAAACCAATATTTTCTGGTGATTTTAATGACTTAACCAAGCCCAATATTCATATCAATTTACTAACCCCATATCATGCCATTCAAAAATAACCAGATCGTCATAACTCAATATAATTTATATATAAATCATACCGATTAATTGTCCACAACCTTAAAATAGTATTTCACTAACAAAATGATACAATGCCCTTACATTTCATTTACTTACAATCTTTGGCATATCCTCTCTAATACTAACACATCAGAGAAATGACTACAAGATACAAATAACTCTTTTACCTCCACTTCACTGTCACCTATTGTTTTTATGAATTTTGCACATACATATATTATGCAGAATTGCAAACAGGAGATAATATTTATTATTCAATATGTGTAATGAGATACCAAAGTGGATGTTTCCCCATAGGGGTTTTACCTCGTGAAAACATCAGTGTGCAATGAAACCAATATTTTCTGGTAATTTTAATGACTTAACCAAGCCCAATATTCATATCAATTTACTAACCCCATATCATGCCATTCAAAAATAACCAGATCGTCATAACTCAATATAATTTATATATAAATCATACCAATTAATTGCCCACAACCTTAAAATAGTATTTCACTAACAAAATGATACAATGCCCTTACATTTCATTTACTTACAATCTTTGGCATATCCTCTCTAATACTAACACATCAGAGAAATGACTACAAGATACAAATAACTCTTTTACCTCCACTTCACTGTCACCTATTGTTTTTATGAATTTTGCACATACATATATTACGCAGAATTGCAAACAGGAGATAATATTTATTATTCAATATGTGTAATGAGATACAAAAGTGGATGTTTCCCCATAGGGGTTTTACCTCGTGAAAACATCGGTGTGTTGACCTTTGATCTAGTTGTGTGAGTGGTTACCTGAAGGTGTTCATGCTCTTTAAATAGAGATCATGGACCAATCGGGTGTTAAGCCACGGATCAATGTAGCCATTAAGATCGAGGAGGATATGAACCGTCGGATCACTCTATATCGGGAACATATCGTGACCGTTGAATTTCCTAACTACAAATGCATACTAATCCATAATAAAGAAACACACTTTTACCTAATGACACATTAGACCAAGCTGATCTTAGCTAACTCCTAAGTGTCTAAATATCCTAACATCCCCCCTTAAGAACAACTTGGGATAGGATTGAAGGATTTACAAAGGAGAAACAAATAGGAGAACTAAGGAGGCATTAGAGCCCATCCCACCTTGATGACAACTTCTTGAACTCCTAACATAGATCGAAGTTTGGAAAACTTCGCTTCTATAAGAGACTTTGTGAAAATGTCTGCAACTTGATCATCTGTAAGGCAGAAGAGCACTTCAATAACTCAATGATGAATGAGCTTTCTGATGAAGTGCATGTGTAGCTCAATGTGTTTGTTGCATTGATGTTAAACTGGGTCTTTGGCAAGCTTGATGGCACTATGATTGTCACACTAGAGGGTGGTAGGATGCTACTACTAGAATCCAAACTCTGAAAGGATATGTCGAAGCCACAAGGCTTCCTGACTTCCATTAATCGTTGCTCGGTACTCTGCTTCTGCAAAAGAAAGAGCAATAGTCTGTTGTTTCTTACAAGCCCAAGTGAGAAGTCATGAACCAAGGTTGAAAACATAACCTACAATAGACTTCCAATCATCAAGGTCACCGACCCAATCTAAATCAGTGAAACCAACCAATAAAGGAGTCCCCCCTGAGCTATAATGTATCCCAAACTGAAATGTACCCCGAACATACCGAAGTGTCATCTTCAGTGTTGCCAGAGCATGGGAGCGAAGCGGGAGCGGGAGCGCATTTTTCAAAAAATAGTCGGGAGCGAAGCGTCTCCAGAGCGTTTATATATATATATATATATATATATATTCAAAAGAAAACATGTAGAATGCCAAACTAGATGCAAAATTTATGAAACATGTATGTTTGTGATACTTCCAATATATGAAATGCCATCTAAATTCCATATTATTCATCATTCCATG